>UYWX01000046.1:0-72944 GCA_900622495.1 Hydatigera taeniaeformis
GTTATCGCGGACATCTTAGTCAGCATTACGGAACTGAAGTTACAGGCAAAAGCGTTGAACTTAGCCCTCCTTACAGATTTCACCAACCAACCCACCAAATGAGGTAATTACTTTGCTTTAAGCGCTATGTCGCAATTCATTCGAGACATTTACTAAAGTTGTTAGGGGGTAATTTCGACCAAAGCGACTGAATTTTAAGACAAGCTCATAAATTACAAAGACCCCTTTTACAACTTTCTCGATTAAGCTACTTAACTGTTTTTCTTAAAGGACATTTAACAAGGATTATGAGACGTTTGCACACTGCATTTTCGTGATAAATTCATTTAGGTCACTGCTTTACAACAAACACAATCCACCTATTGTGAAAGTTTAGAAGAGTTTGAAGCTACTAGCATTGCCCGGACGTCCGACTGTCAGAGGGACGTACGGCGGTGGCGCGTTGGTACAAATCGATGCTTCGTATGACAGTCACTGCAATGCGCATGTGTCCACTGGCCGATTCTACCGTCGCTGAACAATGCAGGCGTCAGCCGAATTGCACTTTTTTTCAAATTTTCTCCTGTCACTTTTTTTCATTCGTGAATTACTGTGCAACGTACAGCTTTTGAACACATCCAAATATTTTGGTTGTGTAAACCACCAGAAGCTCTCATTCATAGTTTTGACAGGCGAGTAAACAGTCACACGTCACCGAAATTTGGCCTTTGGTTGTGGTGATTGTATAACGGTCGAAGGGCGACGTTTACAGAACAAGATTGATGTGTACAACCTCAGGGCTTATTTGGTAAATAGAGAAATATTGTTGTGTGAGTTAATGCTACCGTAAGCATGATCGCCTTACCAATTGATGAGCACAGAATCCAACGAATCCTCAACTATGCCTTAACTATGCTTAGGTAATTTCGAGTTGATTGTTTTTGGACTAAAAAAATAAAATGTCTTCAAGTTGCGCTGCTTAAAAGGGGTGGTATTTGGCTTAACGAAGATGCTGTTCCTTGCCTTAGCTTGCCTGCATGCGTCTGCGTCTGGCCTACATTCCAATGGATAGCAATCTCTCCGAACAGCGAATAGCCAGTATAGCTGAATCTTTTTCTGCAGTAGCCTTCATCACTGATGATGATGAGGTCAAACCTGAACTCGGCCAAGTTCCTTTGTTCACCTTTTCTGAATTACTCAGCCAGGCTGAAGCAAGTGGTTGTAAAAACTTGGAACCTCTCTTCACGGGTATGATGAACCCCGTAATTCTGCTTCTTTTCACCTCCGGCAGCACTTCACCAATTCCAAAATGCATTCTACTGCGAAACAGTCAACTTGCCAATCGTCTTTCTTGGCAATGGAGTTCTGCGTCTCCCTTAGCTGGAATAACTGGCCCACGTCTTGCGAAAACATCCTGGCTCTTTGTAGACGCCTTCACAGAAATGTTCGGACCTTTATTAGGTGGTCAAACTGTTGTTGTGACTGGGAATTCCACCATCAGCAGTGAGAGACTTGTCTCCGATGCCGATTTTTTAGGTCGTTTGGTCAGTCGTTTTCAGATTGTACAAATCACCAGTGTACCTTCGCAGCTGGAATCTTGGTTGAAGCAGTTGGACAGGGAGTCAGAAGCATTTAAATCTCTCAGAGCAATCGTTTCAAGTGGACAAATACTGTCCTTCACTTTGGCAATGAGAGTGTTTGAGGTGCTTAGACATCGACCGCTACGACTGTTGAATCTCTATGGAAGCACGGAAGTAGCTGGAGATATAACTGCATTGGCATTTGATGGTAAAGAAGAGATCCTCTCTGTAGCAGTCAAATCGCCTGCAGGTGGTCTTGTGCTGCCTGTGGGAATCCCGATCCCAAATGTTGAGATTTATGTTGTGAGCGAGGGTTGTCAGGAGGATTCAATCACTCCGGTAAACATAGGCGAGGAGGGTGAAGTGATGGCGTCCGGTGCTGCAATTCTGGTGGAGGAACCAATAATGGCCGACCGAAGTCCCAGGCAAGTCTTAAGCCTATGTTTGAATTGGGATTCCACTGACTTAGGGAGCCATCACTGACTAAAGCTAGTAGCTTCCATACCTCTTCCGAAGGAACCACTGAGACACGACATGCATTTTAAACTAAGAAATTTTCTCATTTTATTCCAAATTTTTTAACTAACATAGGAAACCCTATGCGAAATAGGTAATTGGAATTGAGGTGGATCGTTTTATTGTGGAATCCTGCTGACAGCCTTGTTATCTGCATGCACCACTAGTGTTTAGTTAATGTCTTGATTGCCTTGCTTGTGGGTACCTGAGTACGCTAACATAAAAATGGGTGTCAGATGAAAGCAAATCGACGTCCTTATCGCAATGCGACATTAGAAAACGAAGTCAACGACTTGCCTACAGTTAAAGCAACTCGGAATGAGGGTTTCGTATGCCGCAAAATAAAATTGACTCCTGCAATCAAGATGCTACTATCCGTTTGATTGAAACAAAACGGATGGAATAAATTGTATTGGATGTTGGAATTGCTAAATTCAGCTGTCACTTACTCCCAGTTCCTTCTTTGGGCCAAACTCCACAGACAAACTGTGTCTCTGATGAATAATACTTTGTCCACACGGATCTGTTTCTCACGACTCTTTCGCACTGGTGACGTGGGGTTCGTTTCTCCAACAAACGGTTACCTTTATGTCACTGGACGCGTAGACGACATGGTGAAGGTGAACGGCGTAAAGATCTGCGTTGGTAACATCGACCAACTCCTGACCAAACTCCGATATGAAGGTGGGAGGTTTGCAGGTCTTGGCACGACCTTGACTGTTCCCGTGGAGAAGGGCGAGATGAACCTACGTCTAGTCTGCTTCTACCAGCGGGAAACTAATTGTGACTACTCCTTCACCAATGCCGATCTTGTCGAGGTGGTGAGAACTCACTTTTCGGCCTTTCTCAATGTCACCTTCTTAGAGGTAAGCACCTAACAGTTGTACAAATTACTTACCGATTACACATAGACTTTTGACGGTTTGGTGGTTCAAATTTGCGGCGACATTTTTCATTCATTACGGGAGGTGTTATCATCCACGAATGAAGTTCAACCAATAAGTTGAACTTGTTTATCAATAAAACAAAATTAAAATGGCCTTAACATTGACACGCCCTGTTTTATCAGTTACAGTAGGTGTTTCTCAGCCCGCAATTGATTACAGCTGGAAATCACGACCTGCTCCTGTGATCAAGACCGAAACAGCTCCGTCATATCGTTGTATTTACCAATGACAATTCAGTCTTCCTCTGTTCGAAATTTGTGACCTCTGTTATGGTGCATAAGGCCTAAAACAACATCTCTCATGTTGAATATTTATTGCGTTGTTAAGTGGTTTGTAACAAAATTGGATTATTTTCAGGATTTGCGCCATGCATGACAATCCAGACCCACTTTAAATTCCGACAAGGACTGCACATTTACCCTTTTCATCTAATTACTACCCTTCTCCTTTCAATCCGCAAACCGTAACCACGTGCTATGCATTCACCGTCATGGCAAGCACTACAATCGTACCCTTGTTTCTACTTTCCATGTATGTTTCCAACTCACTTTCTTTCTGCACTTTCAGGTGCCTTCATTTCCCATTCAAAAGAAATCAGGGAAGATTGATAAGGTAAGATTAATCCGGAACTTTCAGAACGGCCTCTACGATCAAGTGGCGCGTCCTGTGGATAGCTCTGTGAAGGTCGCGACGTCGGCAGCAGATAGCCAACGTGAGGCTATTCGACGAGTGTTTGCAAAGCATCTCGGTCTCTCTGAGGCTGCTGAAGCCAATGGTGAGCCCAGTGATGAAAAAGACTTCTTCCTTATTGGAGGCGATTCAATTATGGTATGTGAGCAATTGGGTATTTGTGGATTGAAAACGGATGAAAGGATTTATGTAGAGTAACTTAAACACAAATGTCCTTAAAACTATGCTTACAACAGATGAGCGATTACATTAACCTACTAACTGACACCCCCCATCAACCACATAACAAGTATCAGTTCTTCTTATGCACACTGGAATGGATGTCACGATTAGGCGTGGCACAAAATTTTAATTCGCATCCAACCCAGTAATATCATGGCAGACCTGCAAGGCGTCATTAAGGCTTCCGCAGGAGGTATTTATTCTGCAAATGTTAAAAAGTCCTCAAGTCGCCTAAACTTGGGTTGGTGATAGTTTTTAACATTTTGTCCTGATCAGCAGTTCAGAATCTGAAGCGGGTAGTAAAATAGTGTCAGTGGAGATAAATAAGCAGCAGTTGCCATTAGGTAATTTATTGTACCCCTGTCCTGGTAAAAAAATTCAGCGACCGACTCAAATCGACACTTGAAGCGACAAGCAGAAAGACCTGAAGTTGAGATAATTTTACATGAATAAACAGTAGTACATTTGTAAATGACATTTCCATGCTCATTTAGCCATTCTCATCGCTTAATTGCAATCTTTTTTGTTATTCTTCTATCAATTTAAGTGCTAGAGATAGGCAGCAACGTGACTTTGAACTACAAAGCTGAATTTGTGCCAACCGACAGTTTTGCCATTCCCTCTGTTTCATCCGACTACCGCGTCAAGAGTGTTTGGTTTCACGATAGATAAGAATTCATAGTTGCTACGTGCATCAGTTGGGACATCCTAGCAATGACGCATTTCCACTCCTACCCCACCCCAATCGTATTCAAAAGTGCTCTACATAGTTAAAAATACCCTCAACCTGTGACATCAGTAGTGAGGGTTGGTTGTCTTCAGAGGTTATGCTAGTCGTCGTATGAGAGTCATTTTGATCGCACTAATATTTTGTGTATCGAGAGAGCCATAAACACCGCTTCAAATGCATTCAGAGTTTAAGATGCACACTTGGAATGTTGACAACAACAAGAGTGTAAATAATTTATCGAATACACTGGTTTTTGGAAAAGAAAAGTATATTATCGACAGCCAAAATATTATTCGGCATGAAAACATGGGGAATGTTAAAAGAAAAGTCGGTTATGCAGTCTGACAGCCCTTAACGTCGCTTTGGATGTATTCCTTCAGGTTGCAGGTATAGTATCTGAATTACGGAAACAGGGTTTCAGAGTAACCCTGAGTGACTTCGCGGTGAACAAGAAAATTGGTGAAATTCTGGACATACTCGTGAGCCAACATCCCTTGGATCAGGAGAAGTCACCTTCAGATCTCAAAAAAAGACCATTTGTTCGTCAATATGAACCGGGAAAAACATTTTTTGATCAACCTTTCCACGATAAATACTGCAGAGATGTGATTGCTGATATTATTGCCGAGTCCTTTGTGCAACATGAGCCTTTGGCGCAAATGATAGATCTGAGTGTAAAGACAATGCGTCAAATCGTTTTTGGTCGATTGAAGCAATTCGAAAGCATGCAGGGTCTTGTATATGTAGCAGGGTTTACTAATGGCGATCCTGACGGTCCACTTGAAGCCTTGCTTCCAGATGTCTACGCAGCGACACTTGGTTTTCCAGCCTCCAATCCGCCCGCTCCAGGAGTTGAAGATCCGCTTTACTACCATGTAGAGGAGGCATTTGAAGTATGTGATACTGAGGCTGGTGAATTGGATGATGCTAGCAAATGCTTCTCTTCGGGACTGCTTGGGGCAAGACACGACAATATAGATGGTGGAGAAAGGATCCAACTTCTAACCCTTTTAGAGAAAGCACTTATTGACGGTGTTAGCAAAGGTGGATATACGGCACTTCGATCCGTCAACACGTCTGTAGTGACACAGGTAATTTTCTTTAAACCAGTGCCATAATTTTTTTGGAAAACTTGATTTTCCAGATAATGCATTTAATCCACCCTTCCCAGGTTATGGCAGAAGAACTGGGCTATGTTTACAACTGCACTGTGGATCTTGCCAGCATCTTGGAGGCTCGTGGAGTCAAATGTAATCGGAAAAGCCTGCTCAGTAAAGTGGCTACACTGAAAATAGTTGCGGAAAAATGAAAAATTCTTCCTCTTCCTTGAAAGCTCTTTTTTGATGGATTTTGAAGCAACAAAATAGCTAAATGCAAAACAGTATCAGATGCAATTGCGTGCTGTATCGAGTCTGCATGCAGCTAGACTGAAACAATCTACCTAGGAGTATGCAGAGGGGACGTCACCAATGAGTGACGGATTTCCATGGGAATATGGGCAAAGTTGGTGAAGGGAATAAATGTTTTCCACAATTTTCGAGAGCAAGAATAAAATGCAGTGCTTCACATGTCTGCTAAAGCCTCCACTTTGACAATGTCCCATGTTGCGCCCAAAGACTTCTCACTAGGTACAATAAGGCATTGAGTTGAGCTGAATACGCGCGTTCTAGGAGTATTAGAAGAGATTGGAACATGCCATGTCTCAAAGACCAGCCCGCGTTCTAAAGGTTAAGGCGACTAATCGAGTGACCGCCAGTCTAAATTAGCTTCCTCCTATGTCCAATTGAAAGTCTTGGATCGTCTAACTAAAATTCGATAAAGAGATTTAGCATTAGACGCCCAATAAAGAAATTAAAACAATAACCCAACACATTAGGGAAATCACAATCCAAAGGTCGACTTCTGTAATCACATAAGTGCTTTTATCGAGGTAAAATTTTAAAACTTGCCCAAAACTTTTAATGACTTCTAGGGGTAAGCTTAAAAAATATTTACGCTAGGGTTGGGAACATTGTTGATTGGGATTGCCTAAATAATTTCGGTTTTTCGTCTAAAAGTGCTAGAATGATAGCTATAACCGAAGTCTTACGAATAACAACTATTATAGAATCATGATTAAATGCCTTTTCAGGAATACTCAAGCTTGCGTATAATAGTGTGATCGATTGTTGTTTTAATTTGTCAATATAAGAAGGTTAATTTCGAAAACTTCGGGTGACATTTAGCCGTGCTCGGGACTTTTGTGACGTTCTGCTTTCTTTTGCTTGCATTGTAACCACCTTGAGAGGAGCCGCTATCTGTAAACATCGGTTAGTTGTTAGCGCCTATCAGAGATGGCGCTGGATGCAAAATTTTTCCAAGATATGACAATGGTTTTGGCTGAAAAGGATTCTGATGAAGCTCTAGAGAAGTAGCCACAAATTCTGTTATTTCTTTTCCCTAGGTTTAGAAGTGTACTTGATTACATAACTAGTCTATCGTCGGCCCTCTTCGTCGAGGCTGTCTCAAACGTTGCAAGCATGAGTAAGAACATGCCTATGATGCTTGCGCCTTTTTTTATATCTATATGTTTCAGTTCTTGATAGTATGTCAGGGTACAGTGACGGTCATCACAGCTCGTCAAATCGGCACAGAATTAATCCACTACATCGATAGTTTTCCTGATGACCAGCTGGTCATTTCAGCCTTCGTGCAAGTGCTCTCACGACTTCAGTCTCGAGTCATTGCACTTGAAGTGCAGGTATTCCAGCACATTACATTTCAATACTGGTTTATTTTAGTTGGCAAATTTACGAGACCTCCTTGCTCAGCGTCTCGTAAAAGTCGGTGATCTTCGAGAAGCCGTTACGGTACTCCGCGGGATACCTATTGATTCTCATACTTGGTAGGTATTTAGCTTTACCTTAATTCTTGGACACTCTAACTTCGCTTTTTGTGATCCTTAGTGTTTATTCTGACGAATATAAACTGGAAATATGTTCCCGTATCGTCGACGGCTTCTTCAAACTGAAAGAACCCGATAATGTTGAATCAGCTATCAATTCGGTATCGAAGCTGCTGAATAGTTGCAAGGATGAGCGTCTAAAAATGCGCTTTAAAGTGTGTTCCCATACTTTTAAGAACGTCCACCTAGATTGCTCAGGCGCAACTAATGGATTCAAAGCGCAAGTTTTTAGAGGCCGGTCAACGGTACATCGAGTTATCGATTCGCTTTCGTGAAATCTCAACGGATGCTGAAAGAACTGCTTTTCTTGAGCACGCACTACTATCTGCCATCTTGGGAGGCGCAGGTCAGCAGCGGGCTCGCCTTTTGGCCTTCCTCTATAAAGATGAGCGTTGCCATGCTCTCCAAGCCTTTCCTATTCTGGAAAGGATGTGAGTTTCTTAGTTGCATGAAGCCCTAGTTCAAGCTATTATCAGCTGCTCTCACTTACTTCTGTAGGCATAAACAGCGTTTAATAAGTCGAGAGAATATGAGGAGTTTGCGCCCCCTTCTTATTCAGTACTATCCTCACATATTCGGTGATGGAGGGCAACAATTAGAGGAGGTTCTGGAACGAGTCGTGGTGGAACACAATATGCTTGCAGCTAGTTATCTTTACAGCAACATCACATTGGAGAACCTTGGTGAATTGCTGGAGGTCGAAACTAGTCAAGTAAGTCTCGCTTTTGTGTCTCTTTTGTCCCCTTAGGCAGAGTCAATTGCCGCGCAAATGATTGAAGAGAATCGAATGGTTGCACAAATCGACCAAATTGACGGAGTCGTATACTTCGACAGTACGTTGTTAGGCATGTTATACCTTTGTTTCAAATTAAGTGAGGCGGCCTCTAGACTCCTCTCAAGTGTAGCAGAGCTGCGCAGCAGCGGAGTAGAACAATTGCAAAATGTTTTTTTATATGTAGGCGTTGGTTTAGTCGGTAGTGTTTCCAATTCGGAATAGTGGGACTTTGCTCTAAAAGCGCTCCGAAAATGAATAATATCGACTGGAATTATATTGGTTCAGGTGTCTTTTCAAATTTGGCCTTCGAGTTGGGGGAAAAAACCACGAAAGTACTGCCTCTGTGCTTTCACTGGTTCTTCATTTGCCCTTTTAATATTTCACAACTGCCGCTAACTTACTTCGTCTCTGAAACCTCACTAAAATAGGCGGTCAGAAAGGTAGATCGTGACTGTATTGAGGTCTCTAATGTAATACCAACAACGGTATCTTACGTCTTTTGTAAATTACAGAAGACAGTGGAGCGACATCAGCGAATACGCGAATGCAGAATTTGTGGGCCTCACTGAATCACATTCTCGAGGGCATCGAAACTGACCACCCACAATGGGTTGCGGCTCGCTTAGGAAGTGCTGCTTGAAGAGAACAAGAGAACCAACCCGAATTCTGTATAACTTAATGCAATTATAAACTGCTGCTTTTTTTGTCGTCCTCTCTCTGGCTCTTATAAAATTTTGGCTGAAGGCGCTCAAGTGAGCTTTGGGTAGCGAGAGCACAGTGGATGTAGGAGTCGAGGAATAATTTTGAGATCTACAAAGTTCAGCTTCGATGTGAGGATTTTTGCCCTCTGAGTAGTGGCATCGGACATGCCAACCCCATGTTGGGACTGCGCTTCGACAGTTGTTGCTGTTGCCCCGCATGGGTAAGGAGAGTGGCCGTAGTAAGGAGTAACGCTTCTTCTGGATTTTGGGCTTTCAATACTGCTAACACCCCAAACAAGAGTTCCAAACTTGGACAAATTACTAGCACATTACACGAAGAACAGCAACTATAGCTTGTCCAATTCGCACGAGCATAAGTTGACTTTCCGCCCGTATTGAGTGGGAAACCGCTGCACCCACCAGTTATGGTGCACAAATAAACTTATTATGATTACCATTGTCAACTACGCCACAGTATAGTTTTGAATTATGACAAGTTGAAGCATTGTGAAAGGGAGTGAGTATTAATTACGTATAGTGAGGCTTCAGAGGTTGTCAGCACGGCCAAACACGTGTCTCAGTGGAGCGCGAACTTCAGTGAGCGATGTTAAGCTCCTGATAAAGAGAATGTGAGCTGCTCAAGTCTCCGTCGATAAACGAAAATCTTCAGCCAGTGGTTTCGAAACCAGTACCAAACACACTTCCCTCATCTGTCTCAGCCCACTATCACTGAAATGCCTCAGCAATTCAAATACACACTAAATGATACCATATTTGTAAGCTGCATTAAGATCAGAAATGGATTCACTTCATACCGCTCGACCATTGCTTGCAAGTAAGCTAGTCAAAGAACGAGGTTAATTAAATGCAGCAGAATTAGAACCTAGAATATGGTCTAAAAATCTTGTCATCCCTCCTCAACCGCATGTTTGCGTTGCAACAACAGTATGCCGTCAGACTTCAGATTTCGACTTGAGTAGGGAGTGCATGACGACTTCACTTTACAATTCGAGGAATTTTAAACAGCCGGCTTGACGAGGAAATTAGCCTGTTCATTAAAGATTACTGCACATTCAACTACAAACCACAATCATTAAAATTAATGCAGGGCCAATCTTGCCTCCTAGATCTTAATAAAATGGGTCATTGTCAATAAAACAAGCAAAAACGTCAGCAAGCAATCGTATAACAACATTAAACAACGAAGAGCCATCTCTAACGATAACCTCGTCGACCAAGCTATATGGCGAGGCTGAGCTATCTCAGGTGCATAACAAGATTTTAAACAAATGTCAACTCATACCGATTATATAAACTCAAACATAAAAATGTATGCATAAAACAGAGCCAAAAAATGTAATCATCAAGAACACAAGACGACATACATTTTCAATTCATGTCATAACTATACTTGGAAAAACATTTCGATTTAGCTGTTCGTTTGATTAAAAAAATTAGGTAATTGTTTTCAGTAAGGATTTATATGATTTCACGACTTGAACTTTGTCTGTTTTATTACTTAAGTCAGCGTATATTTGTTTGTATAGGTGAGAATCCTCGCCACTTCGCAAAATATTTGATATCGTTAGCAGGCGTGCTAGGTACACAAAAAAACCAAAAAAAGATTGCAAAATTTTCATAAAAACCAAAAATATGGCTAGCAGTACAACTCAAAATCAGAATCTTCCTCAGGCTTCCCTCTATGTTGGGGATTTGCATCCGTTGGTTACGGAATCGATGCTGTACGCTACTTTCTCCAACATCGGTCAAGTTTTGAGCGCTCGGGTGTGCCGTGATGTTGCTCGACAGTCGTCATTGTGCTACGGTTATGTAAACTTCGAGAATCCAAAAGATGGTATCTTTCAGTCAACTTCTTACTGTACTTTTAGCTGAACGCGCTTTGGAGAGTCTAATCTACGAGAACATTCTAGGCCGTCAAATTCGCATCATGTGGTGTGTTAGAGATCCATCTCTCCGTAAATCCGGTCGTGGAAATATTTTCATTAAAAATCTTGACAAAGCCATTGCTCAGAAGGACTTATATGACACGTTTTCGCACTTTGGAAAAATTCTGTCATGCAAGGTTTGTTGTTTTTTCCTGCGTGACAATATGCTAGATCGCAATTGATGAATCTGGAAATTCAAAAGGGTACGGTTTCATTCATTTTGAGGATGAAGAGTGCGCTCAGTCCGCCATAAATGCGGTTAACGGCAAAATGATTAACGACCGTATCGTCTATGTTGGCCCTTTTATCCCACGGAGTCAGCGCAAGGCTGCCACCGGGAAGCCGAAGTTTAACAATTGTTACGTTAAGAACTTTAGTTCTGAACTTACTGATGAGGGTTTTAAGGAAATTTTCTCCGAATTTGGTGAAATCAAGAGCGCTTGCATAATGCGTGATGAAGAGGGCAAGTCTAAGGGCTTTGGCTTTGTCTGCTTCAATGATCCCGATCACGCTGAGGCAGCTGTCAACACTCTCAACGGCAAGGAGATAAATGGGCAAGTGCTCTACGTTAATCGTGCTCAAAGGAAGGCAGAGCGCCAAGAAGTCCTACGTCAGCAGTTCGAAAAGCAGCGCAATGAGCGTATCGCGAAGTATGCGGCGGGTATTAACCTTTACGTCAAAAATCTGGATGATTCTATTGATGACGCTCGTTTGAAGGAGGCTTTTGGCAAATTCGGCAAGATCACCAGTGCGAAGGTCATGACGGATGCAAACGGTACCTCGAAAGGTTTTGGATTCGTCTGCTTCACTTCACCTGAGGAGGCGAAGGAGGCAGTGAAACTAAACGGAACACTCTTGGGCTCGAAACCTCTCTATGTGGCTCTTGCTCAGCGACGTGAAGATCGGCGAGCCAAACTGCTTGCTGAACACCAGCAGAGACTTCAATACAGACCCAATGTTGCTAATATCCCAGCAGCACATGGACTCCCGAGTTTTTTCGGTCAACCCCCGTTCAATCCAACACAGAGGTTTTTTCAAACTGGAGCACCTTTGGCGTCCCAGCCTCGCTGGAATCGTGGTGCTATAACAGGACCTCAAGTTCAGCTGGGTCACCCAGGAATTGGTGCCACGCCTGCTCTTAGACCAACAGTGGGAGCCCCATATGTCGGTAGTTCGGGAGCTATGACTGCAATGGGACAGGGTCAATTGGCCCAAGGCAATTTAGTTAATCCCCAATTTCGTGGTCAGACCGCTGGTCGTAGCATGATCTCAAGCGCTATACCGGCTCTGGGCGCTGGCGCAGCTAATGGTATTGTTGCAGCTGGCGCTACTGGACCTCAGCAGTACGGAGCCCAGCGGCCGAGTATACCTGCGCAGATTCTCGGTGCTGCAGGAGCTGTACCTAGGGCAACGATGGCGGCTGTCACAGCTGGCATTCGAGTAAATTATCTTCTGAATGTTGACATTTTATTATTATCTTCTGCCTTTGACGTCTAATAGCGTTTTCTACTTCTAGCCGAACCCAATGAACCAAGTGGTGCGTTCTATCGCCCAGCCTAATGTGGCTGTGGCAACACCAGTTGCTGCCACAGCCGCAGCAAATGTAAGATTCAATCAAACGGCTAGGAATGTGATGGCACAACCCCAACCCCCTCGTGCAATGGTCTCTCCGGCTCGGTTAGCTGTCAGCGAGCAAGTCCAGCCTCAGTCTTCATTGTCGACTCAGCAACATCAAATGCAGCCACAGCAGACTCAGCAAGAGGAAGAAAAAAAGAAGGAAGTTGAAGATGGGGCTCCTGTGGACCTGACACCTGAGCAATCAGCTTATCGGCAGCTCGTTGGGGAGCAACTTTTCGCTAAGATTCAAGTAACTCATCCCACTACTGCCGGGAAGTTGACCGGAATGTTACTTAACTTGGGGCCAACTTATTGGGAGAAGATGATGAACTCGGATGAATACTTGCATCAGAGGGTAAGATACGATGATAGATCCTTGCTTCCCTAATTGTCTTTACTAATATAAATGGGTTTTGTAGATTAATGAGTGTATCCAACTCTTGGAAAAGAAGGAGAAGGAGGAGCAAGCCGCCCGCTCTGCTCAGTCGGAGGTTAAGAAAACTGATCGTTCTTAGACCATTTGGACTACCAATTTCATTGGTGATTTCCTCCTCTTGGTTCTAAAGATGATTAGTTTTGTTTTTTTGATTGTTCTATAAATGGTTATAAAAACGTACTGTGTTATCTATTAATGGTAACATTGCCGTCTTCAATTGGCCTGGAGGGTGGTCTTTGAATCGCCTCGTGTTCGTTGGCTATCGACTGTAGTGACTGAGGAACTGTGGTCCGTGGAACGATGTAATTGGACTGGGTTGATTTTGCAGCAATTCCTTGTCCTCTTTCGTCAAAGCAAGTGCTGCTATACTTCGGTATGTACTTAGCCTCAGGCATTGCGCAGATCAGCAGTAGTTACTCTCGCATCCTTTTGACGTCATTTGCCACGCGAGGAGTGTGGATGATACGTCAACTATGGGTTTGGTGCGTGTTGCTTCACCCCCTTTGTGCGGACGGATCTGCGATAGGGGAGTACGCTCACGTGGTTTCTCGCGCTTTAAGTACAATGAATGCGCGTCACTGCTTTTATAGGGTTCGTGAATGAATTTAGTAATGTTGTAGCATTATTCAAATCCAAGTAAGCGCTAAGATTCTGAGTCGTCTTTCTTTTTTCGGGAGCTTCTTTTCCTTTCGGAATTGTGTGTCTAGTGACTTTTGATAAACACAAGTCGGAAGTAGTTAGGTGGAGTTCTCGTGACCCGACTCAAAGTGCAATTTGGTTCCGACGGAGAAGTGGGTATTTGTTTCCAAGTGCTTAACTTTGATCCTAATTAAATAGACTGTATTAGTTTATTTTGAACATTAATGTCTTGGGGGTTCGAGTGTTTACTCTAGTTTGTAACCCTGCCAAAATGTGGAATCCTTTATGATAAACCTTATGTTCACTGCTGTTTTTTATAATTTAATTTCGCGTCTTACATCCTTACGTTCAGCCAAGGCCAACAGAAGCAGATGGCTACTGAGATGGAATTTGTCATTCACCATTTAGTGCTCCAGCGTGCTGCAACGGCGGAGATAATGTTCTGCTCCTCATTCACGTGGCTTATTTCACAAAATTGAGTCACTGTTGTTAGTGGGTGAGTTCGACATTTACAATACCTTTGCAAGCAGGATTAACATGCGATGAAACTCTCCAGTCCTCTAGAAGTCAAATAGCACACACCTTAAGATCGCAATGGGAACGCAATAACGCACTTTAAGGTCAATTGATGCATAGGAGGTAGTTTCGTCAACTTCGCAATGATTCTAGTCGACTGCCTTCTGTTCATTGTGATGGTAATGAATAAAATTTACTGATGCTGGCAATAAGGCAAACGGCTGGTTTTGTGCGGTGCCTACCCAGCCTAATTTGCGGAAACCCAATGATTTGAGGTCATCGTGTCTAGCCTGAAGCATCTTCACCGCTTTCATGGGTGTGTGCCGCCAATTTTAGGAGACTCTTTAACCCGCCTAGTAACAACACTTTTCCGAAACCCTGTTCGACTAAACTAAATAATGCAATTAACTTTCAATTGACTGAGTTGTTTTTAAATGGCGTTTGGTGTTGTAAAGTTCATTACCCTATTGCTGAGTGGTGATGAGCCTATTCAATTAAGCTGCTTCTATTTGCAAAGCCTTATGTGTGGCCTCAAATATAACCATGAGAAGCCCTGACGGATATGGATTATAGAGTTGAACTGTGAAAGCTGACAACACTCCGAACTAGCTTGTAAAATAGCTATACAAAACCATCGAATGAGTTGGTCTGGAGCAATGGAGTAAGAATAGCACCCGCACAGATGTGAGTGCCTCCATTTGAGTCCGAGGCTCTCCGATCACCTGTCACCTAGAGGTCATCTAGTTATTTGTGAGGAGACCCTTCCCAAAATAGTATAAGAACAATTACAATAGTACAAGTACTAAATATATTCTATGAATTTGTAAATCCGTTGTCGCCACCGCGCTCATAATGACCCTATCACCCACATCCACTTGTGGTCCAGATTTGTGACTACTTGGAGGGGTGAGAGAGCTCGCTTAATTTGGTCTGCTATGCTGAAGTACTGATTTAGAAGGCGGCGAAATCAGCTAAAATATTGCATACACATTTGGTGAAATGAGCAGTGATATCGTGCGAACAGCTGCACCGATGTCATCGTGCGTGATCCATCAGGTCTACAAAAAACAGCCAATGATTGTGTTAACCAATCTCACAAGGAGACTCGTCCCTCGTCCAATCTAGCCGCAATCCCAGTAATGTGACGATCATGTATGGAGGACGAAGACGTTTAGCAGTCTGATTAAGGAATTGAAAAACCTGCCACCCAAAAATCGTCGAGGTCAACCCTGCCACTGGCACACCAACGCCGCTTATATGCCTTGGCGGGAAAGAGCTTGCAGTCATCGTACCTGGCTCAAGTAGCTTGATTCACCAGAACGCCCTTTCGACCTCATTTAGAAGTGCGTCACTTTGACACACCGTACCGACTGACAGTATGCAACATGGCTTGCAGCCTGCGTGCTGATGCCTGGTAAATGTGGTCGAACACGCGTCTCTTTCTGCCGCGGGTGACAATAAGTCGAAATTATTGTAGTTCCTATAAAGTCAAGTCCCTGTTTGCTTTAAACTGTAGTCCAAATTTGTTTGATGCTTACTAGTTGGTGTCACACGTATGTCGAAAAAGTCCCCAGCTACTTTTTTCTTGCATAAAAATTTGAATTGTGCTGCTAAAATATCTAGGCTGAGTTACGGGTATAACAGATGAGGATGGGAGCAGAGGTCACAAAGCCACGGCAATTAGGGTGACTGGAGCCAATACTCCTTTTAATTGTGTAATAAAATTCGCTGCAGTTGTCACTTTTGCAATAGTTATGTTTTCAGGACTCTTAGGCCCCAATCTCTTCATTACAACTTCTTTCGGCTTCAGAAAAGCTCCGAAGCACCACGCTGTCTCCCATCCCTTCCCCTGAAAGCAGACCAGCGGAATTAGCACATGTAATTTATTTAACGGTTAAGATAGACTTGTTGGTGAGACTTTGCAGTTGTCTTCCGGTTGCTAAAGAACTAAACATGATTACATTAAAGAGAAACACAGATCTAGAATTATCCTAGCCACCGGGAATGGGACGCCCACGTCTGGCGCTTATTTAGTTACATTTATAATTCCAAATAAGGGTTGAGCCGTAAGATAACCACTTATGCAATTCTCTTTACTTCTAAACAGACGCCTGACCTCAATGGCCACAATTGTCACGGTTTTACCTTCACAAGTATTAAAAGTTCAGTCGAAGCGATTTGAAGTGTAAAGTTGCACCATCTTCGTGATTGTAATATCTCAAATGATGCTACTGATAAAAAAGAGTAACCCTTTTGACGCTTAAAATCGTCGAATTTAGCAGACTAAGGCAAGGGTGCGTATGTAAGCCGAGAACTCACTATACCGCAAAGTACTTAGAGCAGTTTGTTAGCCGATAAAGGTGAATAAATGAAGTCGCACTAATCTTCCATCGGAATTTAGTCCAAAAAGCTGCATTAACCACTCAACAAACTGAATAATAAAGCTAATCATCACGCAGTAAAAAAACAAATCATTTCAAATGCTTTGGTAAAGAGGACTCATTTTAGAGAACCATGCATAACTTCGTGCTTTGAAGACAAGTGCATCAAAATTTGGAGTGAAATTGCCTCAACACTTGCTTCAAAAGTATAAATACACTACTAAATGGGAGAAGAAAAAGGAGATCAGAAACCAAAGCACCGACCTTTGCCAAGCTACCTCCTCTGCTATAGAATACAATAACAAAAAAATACATAGCCAATGCCTCTGAAGGAGCGGTAGTTATCACTCCAGATGACGAGGAGAAGGAGACGGATATGCTACAAAGTTTTATCGAGATGTGACATTATTTGCAAAAAACCACTCAAATTCAAGGGACGAGAATAAGGAACGACAAATTGAAAGGAATGCCTCGAGGTTAGGTAGAATTATCACGTCTATCATAAAATAAATGCTCTAAAGCATTACTCTTCATTTGGACAGATCAAAACTAAGTCAAGGTGTTAAAATCAAGCAAATAGGACTTCAGAATTAAGCGCCCACTTACAAGACAGTGGAAAGCATCGACATTCTTTATGTATAGACGCCCAGATGCATTACAGAAAGGAGTGTAACAATGAGAAGAAGAGACTACTTAGACTTGGACTTCGACAAAAGGAAGTCGTAAGCAGTCGGGTCGAAGGAGTCCTCGAACCCCGTGTCCTCCTGCAATTCCAAACGCTCTCGCGGCTTCCGACGTAGCAGACGCCGAGCCCGTTCCTCCTCATCGCACTCGTCTAGATCCAGCGGCAACTGAAGTCAAAGACGGGAACCACTGATTAGCTACTTACATTACTGGACTACAATAGAAATAAAGATAGATTTACATACACATTTAACAAAGCAGACTCTTCAATTCATGAACGTTTCATTAGTGCCCTTTCTGCTAAAAGTCCATTAGCCCTTTTGGGAACTCATAACGACGTTACACCCAGAGTAGTACACCCTATAAAACACTGGGAGAACATTGATACTTATGACGTAGGGGCTTCATCATATCACCTGCTATGAAATTAGCAATCTCAAACATGCCATGAAAGTGGGAAAATCTAAGGTCGAAAATGAGACAAACTGATATCCTTAACCAAAACATAAGTGCGCACATTGTCCCTCAAAATCTATACCTGGTAGTTCAAGAATTCTTTATTGTTTTAAAAATGCTTCAATCGTACCCACATTACTTCTTGTAACTACCTTTAAAACTGCTGAAGAGCTTAACTCCAGCAAGCAATGCCGATTATTCTGTGGCTGCCAGATCAGAGAGCCTTGGATATACACACCAACTCTACCTAGGATTGTGTCCAAAGAGGTAAATTAAATAAACTATTCCTCCTAATATTCCTATAAAAACACTTCGCTTTCAAGCCATTTGATCGAATTAAATAGCTACTAGGTCAAACCTTCACGAAAATGGCCAGAACTGTCAACTTAATAAGTGCAATTATTCAAGGATGGACAAGATAAATGAGCACCTAACAAAAAGGTTGGGGCGACAAAAAATGCATTGTAAAAGAACCAAATGCTATCAGAGCGTAGTATTTAGTCTGCTAAACAATCACGACCAATGTTAAAAGGAAATGCGACTGAGAAAGAAGTTCACCTGAAGCACATGTCGTGGCTCCTTGTAGCGAATTCGAATAGTAGCACCATTCGATAGAGCTAGATAAACCGGGTACATACGGCCGTAAAGATCACGATTCACTCGAGTTATGCATACCCTGGTCGAGGATGGGTAGTGAGGGACTCTTAAGAAGAGCGTATAAATAAAAACTTGTGACTTGTTATTGTTCATAAAATCAGGCCAAAATTAGCTTACTTCGTGCAAAGAAAAAAAGCAAAACGGAAAAGGTCCCGTAACTTGGGAACTTGGAGGGCCATAGTTCCAGTCTGGCGTCGCTACAATGAAAGGCGATTTCACTGGAATGGAATGACCTATACTAATCACACCAAATGATGTAGTTCAAATAATATGCTCAAGAGAAGAAATCGGCTTAAAAAATTTTGGGTTATACGGCATACGATTCCAACGAAAATTCCACAGTCGAGACTCAGCCAACCGAGGTTCACTAATCATGTTCGAGTTACACACAATTTCGCAAATGCGCCCTTATAGTGTTATGTTAATGTTTCAGAAATCGAAGTTTTGATATGCTCATGCTATTGGGAAAATTTTTAATTTTCGCACGAACTTAACAACCAAAACATAGGCAGACATGACTAAACAAGTAAATGATCTAGAAAAGAGGTGTTTTCCAAGGACACTTAGCTTCCAATGATTGTCGGATATTTGCAGGCACGGTTGGACGATGTCTGCGTTTGCGTGATCAGCAATGGACAGTGTTCGGTTAGCGAAGTTGTTTAGTGATTTAGAAGAACTAGAGGCAGCGGCTGAGAAGGTAGTGAGTGGCCAAGAAAAATGCAAGTTGTATGAAATGAACCGGAGGAAATCCCAAGAGGCTTTAAATCGACTGAATGACACCAATACCCCAAATAGGGTCTGGGCTTGTCTTTCTCATCAGTTTTTCAAAGTTCCCAGGAATGGTCTCAGAGCTGCTCTTAAATCAGACATTAATACTTTGGCTGCCGAAATCAGTTCTCTTAGAAACGAAATCAAGCATGACTTGGAGAATTTACGTAAACTTGAAGGAGAGGATCCTCTGAAGGGCTTCAATCTGAAACCTCTCACCAGAGATGAAATATCCGCTGTTACTGGCATTTACTAAATATTTTTGTTATTCCAATAATGAATGTTTTGGCATTCTTTATGCTTTGATTTTTTGTGTATTGGGATTATTTAGTGGCGTAATGGCCGCATTTCTTTTCATTCTTATCGCAAATATGCATTTGATTACCTTTGATTGCTATTCTAGCAGCGCATGAATCGTTTCTTTGGTCCGGCGATGACTCTTTGGTTTCTCTTCACTGATTTTTTCCCCTTCATCACTGGTCCATTTCCTATTGGCGCTTAAGTATTGCCTTTAGTTTCTCTCGAAGAAGTTGTTACTATTTCAGTCGGATTCTTCAGAAATTTGGCGGTATGACGTCATCTACACTGTTTATTTATTCAAAGTCAAATACTATCTCAGTTCGTACGCTTGTGTTTCGATGCCAATTATTGAGGGTGGTCACGTCCGTTTTTCAATATAGTTTTTTACTTCCGCTGGAGGTAATTTAAGGTAAGTATTCTGACCTGATCCCTCAGAATTGGATTATTGTAGAAGTCCTAATGGATTCGCTGCGTTGGAGCTTCAGCGGTCTCGTTTTCACGTCTGATTACAGTAAAGTGGTTGAATTCCATTAATCTAACTTGAATGATTGGACGTCGTGTTCAAGATGACCAATAAACTTTATTTTAATTTTCGCTTACAAGTAACCATTGATAATCTCTCGTGATGAGGAGCAGCCTCGAGCTAAAGCAAAATATCTGGCTGGTAGCTCGCTTTGATGTAGGGTGCCCATTGTATCCTATGGAACAACTGTTTGTGCTGTCAGTCTCCAGTAGTTTCGCACGTAGGTTGCCATTTCTCACTTCTCATGCGAATACCTCTTTATCATGGAAGATGAGATTGTATTGACCAGACGGTCGAACATTACCGTAATATTTAATTAACAAACTTTACAGGTGTTCCCTTTTGCCTTAAACATGGCAGTGTTTCCGTATGGAAGTGAATCGAGTCGGTTGGTTCGTATAGACAGCGAAAAGGCTACTCATTTTGCTGCTTCTAGAGGTGCTTTATTACTCTGCTGCGTTTCTTTTGCTAGCGATGTGATAGTTAGTGGTTCATTTTAGCTGTATCAAATTTTCGGTCGGAAATAAACTGACTGTTCTCAAACTAATATTGGGCAATGTCTGAAGTATGAACCACATTATAAGTCGTCTTGGACTGATATTTGCGTTTCAGTAGGTGGAATTATCTCATGTTGAGGGAATTGTGATTCTCCCCTTCGAATTCATGAGACATTTCCAATATTACGCCTCGATTCAGGCGCACTTCTCGCTTGCTGCTGATTAAGTCCAAATAAATAGCATTGACCATGCAGGATCAGATCATTTCAAAGCCACCACAGGACAAATCGCACAGACGATATAATCCGCTGGCCCAGGAGTGGGTCGTTGTCTCCCCGAACCGCATCAATCGGCCTTGGTCCGGGGCTGTTGAGAAAACATCGTCTGTTTCTGGTGGCGGTGATACCTCCCAGGCATCTCAGGGTTGTGGGAAGTCTAATCCCCTGGCCCCAGGGTCAATACGTTCCAGTGGAGCAGTGAATCCCCTCTATGAGTCTACATTTACCTTTCCCAACGACTTCCCTGCCTTCGTACGTGCTATTAAATCTACTTCGCGCAATTTCGCTTTTTTTATTGTTACATTAATTCGAAGTTGGTTTGATATTTGTAAATGGTTTGAGAATCGCACTAAATTTTCTTTGATTAGCTTAACCTTACATTTATCCATTAATTCTGGTTCTACTCTGTGCCTGACGCCGACTCAAGTGCTTTATGTGCCCCCAATCAGACCCAATTTTCGGTTTTTTTTTTCACTTTAGCATATTCAGTCGTCTAGCTTTGCTGTTGTCGACTTGGTCCATGGTTTTTATTTGTTGGTTAGATAATTGATTTTAATTCAAAGAAAGCAAACTCATGTTATGCTTAAGGACGGAGTTTGAAGCGGTGAATTATCGCATTTAAACAGGTAAGTGGCTCCACTTTGTCCATCTATTCGCTTGAATTAGCAATTCGCAAAGAGTAAGTGGGTCGAAGTGCAATTCTTCCTCCTGCCTACAATGTCCGCCTTAGCACCTGCTTCCTACATCTTTATTACCGGCTCGAAGGATCTATTAGAGCCCGAATCACTGTTCTCTGGGATACTGTACTGGAACTATAAGCAAAAGAAAATAGCTCTTAACGATGTTTCCTGACTGGATAGTTGTCAAATGCGATTAGTGAAGTGGATGTTTCAGAATTGTGCAGGCGACTGTGCTGGAGGCGCTGTGAGATGACCTTTCGAAACTACACATGATCGTACGTATGATCGCATTTACACTCCCACAGAAAGACCTCCTTTTGTAGTCTATTCGCACAGCTAGCTATGTACTAATTGCACAAAAAGGTACATGGGTTCCACGCTGACTGAAGGTCAAGAGAAATGGCTGCTGTGACTTTGGATTGTGAACCATTAGATTAGGATTGTTACGGCTTTTTAATGCTTACATCAATCAACTGTCACAGTGAAACAGAATGCCTTATCAATGCACTCAACTCAAGAATCTGGGATATCTTAATACCTCCTTCACTGGAGATTTCTTTTGACCCACGTGAACTGGCACCTGTGTAGGCGGTACAATTTGACCTACCGTACCCATCAAGAGCATCTGACAGAATGCCTTATGACCTGTGTCAGATACGGATGTGCAACAGGACACGGGGGACACCTCTTGCTGAGGGCAAAACCAACAGCGATAAATAGCGTTTTATGGACGTGAAATTGGGTTCCTGTTTGATCATTCTGTCTAGAGTGCTTCATTTAGTGACTTTTGGAGCAGCTTGCTCAAAGCGAATGTTTTGTTTTGAAGATGACCATGTCCTACAAAGTTGAAGCTTTTGAGGCTCTTGAATGTTTCCCTCTTCAATAACTTTATCGACAATTGAGGTTTCAGTTCGAATCTAACTATGTCGCACTTAATCTTCTCATGTGGTTTAAGTGGTTTACGGAAGGATGTTACCTTTTGAATGGAATAATCGGTCTCTTGGCTCGCTATGATTTTGTTTGAGAAAAATGAGTTCCTTTTATGGAACATCGAAACATGCAGCGAGATGCTTAGTCTAACTAAACGAATTCGTCTTCCTAGTCGAGCTGATAGGAGTTAGCAAATAAAGATTCACAGTTCGTTTGCCATGGCATTTTTCTTCGGTTTAACTGTTTTTCGCTGAAATTACAATTGTTTACAAAGTCTACTGCTCACAATATCGTCAATATTATGGTTTGGACGGCTTTATTTGGTTCCTTGCTTTCAGTGATGTGGCATACTCATACCGTGGCAGTGGTGGCAGTTTTTTTCTAATTAAACCGACTGGACAAGAGTTAACTCATAACTAAAGATAGGTCTATTTTTACTGTCCTCTCCATAAACCTAGTGTAGTTGACCTTTACGGGAGAAGAGTTTATTGCAGCTCACGAAATGGGCGACAGACTGTGACCATGCCAATCTTGTAAAGTTGTGGCAGATACTATCAGTTAAGGACTGGATCACCTAATATAAACTCGGTCTACGTTTATATTACTAATTCTTTCGTGGTCAGTTTGCATCAATTCGTGCATTAAGGTACTGAAATGTTGTACGATTAGGATGATAAATTTGAATTTTCTCCACCTCGTCAGACAGAACTGCTTACAATCCATCATCTCTTCTCCCTGGACATCAATGTTTGTGATAATGGGTGATTTGACTTAGCTCTTTCGCTCCCTTAGAAACACCATATTGATGGACTGGCAGGTCAGAAGTAAACAAAACGTAGCTGATACTTCAGCAGATAAGAATTTAACTAGTTCTTGTAGTATTCCGTGCCAATTTAGACTAATAAATCGTGATGGTCTGAAGTCCTAACATTGAAACAAATGTTTGGCAATAAGGTTGATAAAAATTTTGAGCGGCGCCCTTCTGAGTTCTAGAATAATTTCTCAAAGCTTGTGTACAAGAGTGCATAAAGGGTTTGCGATGAGTGGCAAGGAATGTCTTATGTGGATTACTAAGGCTTTAAACTTGCCTCATGAAAGTGGGAAGTAAAAAGCATTTAATTCCAGCCTCATTTCACGTCGCTCCATATCAAGGTTTGTTGCAGTTCACCTACAGCCCTACTAAAATCACTTGAATTCTGTCATTAAATATGTATTTCTGATTTAGCATTGGGGTGTTGGTTATTCGTTTCATTTTGCATGCAAGGAGAAGAGCCACTTAACCGATGTGCTTTTTTTTGCTTGAAACACTACTTATAATGTTTCGTAATCTTTAATTAGTGGTAGGAATTGTCAAGGAGAACAGCTTTTAGCTGTTCTTTTTAAAAGGGCAAATCATGTTGCAACTTATAAAGCATGGTCTAGCAAAATTGCAAGGCACAAGGGATGGTCTGTTGGCGGCTCAGTCTTTGTTCCTCCATACTCGTAGCCAAGCTTATTTAGTCTTTATCCACTGATGAATTTCAGAAGTCTTTTACGGACATTATATGCATTGACTAATAATTTTACTTCATTTAAAGCAACCTCATTTTTTTGCCTGGTAACTACGACAGATAATGTTAGCGCTGTTTGGCATTTTGTAGTGGCTGCAAAGGGACGCAACCTTTGACAGACTTAGTAGCCATCAAATGCCTGATTAAGGTATCCTGCAATACATGTCTAGCATTTCTTCTCCTTTCCACTTCTGATTTTTTTCCAATAGTCCCTTACTCTATCATCATTTAGACCTTGTAACTAAGTAACAAGTATTTTGTGTACTTTGGTGCATTGTGATTTTTTTTTCATTCAAACTAATCGAAACACATTGCCTACATTGTGTGGCTTATTACAGAACGGGCCACCTCAAACCGCTTTCGTGTAAACCAAGTTCCAACATGTGTTCGAAAAACACGCAATCAGCTAACGAATTATTTATGGTCACACAAATCCCTCCCCAGTGGTCCGTTTGAAAGACAATGTCAAAAAAGAACGCAAATTTTAGGTAGAAATGCTTACAGAGGTAAGCACAACCAACATGAAACTTCACCAATTCGAGGAACTGGCTAATTAACGATGTGTTAAGATTTTTGCAGTTGCGAGAATCAGCTTCATAGAGGAATAAGAAGGCATCGGTGATTCACCGCCTCAGTAACTAAGACAATTAATTACGGTGAGGAGGATGTATAACCGAGTTTAGGCCTTTAAGTTATCACCCAAGGAGAACTGTTGATGCAGTGATATTGGGTGTTTCGAACATCTATACCATGCTTTCGATGAAAATGAAAATTTCACATTTGGCTTTTGACATGGTATTAGGTAAGCAGTTTTTGAAAATCGTCTTCAGTATCCTCTCAGTGTTCTCGAAATTTATAAGAAAATAAGCAGGATTCCAGCTTCATAAAAAGTCTAACTAGCTAGGGCATTTCAAGTGCTAATAGTTGGTGGCCAATTCTGATACTGTGAAGCGCATCTTAAACGTTTTTCTTTACAGTCAGCACGTTCAGGAGAGGGAGCAGGAGATTTAACAGAAGATGCAAGGAAGGCGCAATCCAAGGACCCTCTGTTCGCTTGGGCTCCTGCGACAGGGGAGTGCTACGTGACCTGCTTTCATCCTCGCCCTGACCTTACCTTAGCTCTCATGACCCACGGGGAAATTATCAAGGTAATCGAGGAATGGGCTCATCTTACTCGCCAATGCGCTGACCGCGGGTTTCAGTGGATCCAGATATTTGAAAACCGCGGTGAGATTATGGGCTGCTCGAATCCTCATCCGCATTGTCAGGTAAGTGAGTCTGCAGCTCTGATGCTGTTAAGGCGTGCTTAGGTTTAAAAACAAGTTTATCATGATATATAGGAGGGTTGGGAGATCAACAACTTGGGTAAGTAAATAAAACCAAATTTTGGAACATAAGGTGTAATCAAGTAGTTCTACCGAAGTGCACTAACACTTTAGCGATAACTAGCGAAACTAGCGAAAACTAGCAATTACTTGTCACACTGTACGCCTCACAGTTCCCTCGTAGTTTTGAACATTATCCACCGAAGTATCCATTGTAGTTTCATTCAGCTCTAGTGTCACTCCAACGTCCTTGTCATTGGTGGGGTCCATTAGCGTTTTTCTGTCAGTCTAGCGACGTTTTCAGTGGTCCTGTCCCCGATATGTTCATTTTATAAACAATTACCTACTTTAATATGCTCTGAATGCCTATTTCCAGTGCCACCAGTTTCGAACTTTCAGTAATATCTCTTGACTCGGCCAAACTGATTCAAGTCACAAATAACCTTAATCACTCATATCCCTATGTTACAGCTTTTATAAAATGTGCTCAGGCTATGCCTGTAAACCCAGTCATCGTGACTCCTTCTAGCCTTTTAAACATATTTTCATTCATCTCATTTCGCTGCTGTATGCACGCATGTTGTATGGCATAGATAAGAAACGGACGGAATACTGGGAAAACAGCTCTTATTTGACTGGAGAATCCTACTATGTTAAAGTACTTTCCGGTATGCGTTAATACAATTGAAAGAGGCATCACTACTGTTTATGTCAGTTTTAGTGAATGGTCGTTCAGCACTCTCAACAACCTTACCTTAGGCAGAGGGTTTGTGCCAATTCAACTGCCAGGTAAATTGCCAGGATGTTTACGCCCTAAGTGGAACCTTCGCATCGGTTAGTGGTCGATCAGGCCTTCACATAAACTGGTGTTTATGTGTTTATGTGTGTGTGTGTTTGGGTGTTTGTTTCTGCAGCATACCATGGTGGGCGCCCAACCACTTTTCCAATCACTTTTAACGGTTACCTTGTCCATGCTATGGCCGGAAGGTAGCACAAAAAAATGATGGAATTGAAATATCTAGGTGTTTGTTACGTAGTGTTTTCCTGTTCTGTTTTGATCAAAACAGATATCATTTTGCCAAAAGTCTTGTGGCATGATAATTCATCAAATTTTAGTCGTAAGTGAATTCAGTTTTGTGGTTTAGTGCTTCGAGCTTTTCCGGAAGTCAAAACATTAGGATAGAGCACAATACCGAGATACCAAAGGACTATGAAACTATTGACATGGTTTGGAAGCCATCCCACATAACAAACGTATTAAAAGGCGGAGTCCTAAGTACGCACGAAATCAAAAAGATTTAACAGATAATTAAAATAAAACAACGCTACGTTAAGTCGTGAAATAGTGGATGTGTACCTCTTAAGTGTGCTTATATGCGCTGAATTTGGTGTATAAGTATGGATCTCATGCGTGGGGAGTAAGCAAAATCATCTCATTGGATTAATGACACAGATTTTGATGCCTAAAATAATTTTTAATTGTTACCAGTGGCGTTCCAACATTTCTCCATCAGTTGAAACGCTACAAGCACAGACAGAAGGTTATAAGACGGGGCGAAGTACAATGGTCGTACCCTCTGGTGCCTTTGTAACTAAAACGTAGAGTTGAACCAGCAATTAAAACAATGCATAAAAAGTTGGATGCCACCACATTGGTGGTTGGGAGATTTGGATTCCGAAGGCGGTGTTTTTTACTGCACTAAGTGCGCAGCATCACATTGATTCATTTTGGGACTAGGGTTGAATTTTAAACAATGAGGCAAGTTGAGTCCACGTATAGGGATCGTCCTTAGTTGATAGCATTCCTTCAACAACATCCAAATGTCACCTACACTGTGTTTGACCATCACAAACACAAGCATCGAATCCCTCTTTAAATCTGGTCGCTTCACTTTATCGCGCTGGTGGTTCCCAAGTGAGTATTTCAGCGCTTGATCAATGAAAAAAAACGTGAATCGGTGAGGCGGATCAAGTTTTTCCATAACTCTGATTCATGCCGAAGAGTGAAATTGCTGTGGCAGATTTACAGAGTCCCAGAGTCAACAAAATGTTGCTTCAAACAAGGTTAGTAGTACACTGATTTTTGCAATTTTACTAAGACCTCTGATTGGGAATGCACCCAATCACTTGGCATTCATCCATTTAAGTTACATAAACTTAACCATTACAAATTGCACAAATTTGAATTTCGATTGGTAAATTTGTGCCCTTGTACCTCAAGTATGAGTCGTGAGGAGTGCTACTTTTCCACAAATAAAAAGCAGTGATTCCGCATAGGAATGCGTAAGAAGCAATAAATGGAAGTTGCTCTCGAAATTTGAGTTCTAGCCTTTAATCCTGACTTCAGTCATTTAAGTGTGCCTTAAAATGTGCTCAGCCCTGATCTCTAAGCATAGGTTAAACCAGGATCAAGAGCTATTTCAATTAATTTACATAATTTATGCATTGTAATGTGTTTTTTTCTGAGACTTCATGACCCATCCAGGCCAGCTTCTGCTCCTTGAAGATTCGGTAATCTTTTGCCCCCCCCCCCTTTGTGAGCTCAAAAAACGTTTTGTAAAATGACTCTAGTGTTTATATTCTTGAAATGGTCAGGGAAAACTGACTTGATTGCAATTGTGATTTGGCCTATGTTTACAACTCATTAAAGAGCTGGAAGCCCTGACAGCCCATCATAAACAACTATGTACTATCATGAGTGCGAATTGAGCCCTGACAAGGTTACAAACTGCTCGTGCCCGAGCGTGCTGCTCAACACAGCCTCTCTTTACACGATAATAAAGTTCTTGTTTGCCTATTTTGGCACGATTTGGCGTTTCATCCTCCATTCGTATTGCGTGGTGTAGTGAACCACCGTTAAACAGGTCTTTCAGCCCAATCAGCCATCACTTAGTCAGAACTGTCAGCATTTTCACACCATAAGCATGATTAATCTTTTTTACTTAAGTTTTTTTTGACACCTTAACTCAGTGATTACTTCTTTTTTTGTAATTTTAGATCAGTAAATGAGAACTAAGTCTTAGCTGTCATGAGCCTGCTCTATCTTCCCTCCCAATACAGTTTTGGATTTGTGGCTTTTTTGCTCATGTTACTTTTTAGTAGTACCCATACTACAGATTTAGTGTTTGAACGCCAAAAAAGCAGACAGAATGGCCAATGAGCTTTTTTTTGTTCACTTCTCCACATAGAATACTTGGAGTACAGTTGTGAGATAAGGTTGTTTTGCTTTACATCATTTTTATCCTTGCTATTATTCGTATAAAGAGGTTAATAAGGAAACTCCATTTGTCCACATCTGCCTTGCGTTCTACCCTCTACTTCATCCCTGTTTGACATGCCACTTATTTGTCTCCCAATAAGCTGCGACAAAGAAAACGCTTCCGCTGACTTTGTCACTCCTTCCGGTTCTCTGAGCGTACTCGCCATCTTTTGCATGAATAATTAACATATACGATGTCAAAACTATCAATAGCTTGAGTGCATATCTGCATGCTAAATAAACTTCTCTCACTATTTTTATTCCCCTTGTTGAAAGTCATCAAGGATACTCTTGTCCGCAGCACATGGTTCTCTTTCTCCATGCTGACTTTCAACCTCTCTTAGTAGCAATAACGAGGCTTGTCCTTTAAGGTCGGATTTGCTTCCCGCTACCACCGTTTTGCGTTCTGAGATCTCCTCAAAGACAATAAGGCCTGGGTCAACGCATAGGGAATTTAAGGCTACTAGAATGTCTCAGAGGTTGTGACATCCAGCGGAAACAAAAGATCTGTGCTTTGATTACCTACGAAACCGATAGTCTTGGTGATACCTGAGAATGGTTAGTACATTTCAGAGGTTAGCTGAGATTTGCAGCTTTAGAATGAAGTTGATAACTTTTTAATTCTGCAATAAAACTGATTTAATTTCAAAGTAGTAAATATATTTTACACAAAGCGATCAGATCGTATGGTGGTCTCATGGTGTAGTTTTTAGATCAAAGTCAGTAGGACGGAAAGTACCTCACCTTTTATAAGAAATCACATTTTTGACACACGTTATAGTTTCCGATGCTACCAGTTTCCTGTGTTGCTGTACAGATTTTGCTACAAGAATGAAGCACTTTTTATCATAAAAATGAGTCTTTTGGGAAGCTTCGACCCAATTATATGTGAAAACAGTAATTGAACATATTTAAAGGCGTTTTATCACAACCACCAACGCCAAATTAGCCTTATTTTACCCCAACAAAGCAAGACGAAATTTTGTTGGTAGGTTGAGTTTTTACGTTATTCTTCTATAGGCATGGGTAAGTGACTTTATTCCCACGCGAGCACTTCGTAGCGATTACGGTCAAGAAGACTACTACTCCCGTCACGGGACTCTCTTGCTTCTCGACTACGTGAAACGCGAATTAGCCTTAAAAGAACGCATTGTGGTGGCCAATGCCGATTGGGTAGTTCTCGTGCCTTGGTGGGCGGCCTGGCCCTTTGAATGTCTCATAACTCCACTTCGACGTCATGTCTGTCGACTGGATGAGTTAAGCCTTGATGAACAATCCACATTAGCTGACGTCATGTCGCGTATTTTGGTCGCCTACGACAACCTCTTTCAGACAAGTTCACCCTACTCCTTCGGATGGTATCAGGTTCCACTGCAGGCATCTCAGAAAGCCGTCTACTGGCAACTTCATGGAATTTACCTACCACCGCTGCTGCGTTCTGCCACAGTGAAAAAGCACATGGTGGGATATGAACTTTTGGCTGAAGTGCAACGTGACCTCACGCCGGAAAAGGCAGCTCATTTACTTCGCGACGCTGCATCACGAGAACATTACACGAAAACAAAACCGCACTAGCAGCTCTACCTTCTGACTATGCCCACTATCAGGCAATTTAGTGTCCTCAATACGTAGTTTCTAGTCAATTAAAATATCATTTTGTGATTTGGCAACTTGCTGACATTTAGACTTTACCTATCAAATGCATCTGAGGAGACAGTTCCTTGTTTTTTTTATTGAGGGCTTGATTTATTTTAAACTTCAATCCCTGGGTTTCGAATGCCACACTACATTGTTAGTGTAAATGGCAAAAAGGGGAAAGTGACGACAACTTTGAAAGAGTAGATGTCACTGCTTGTTGACTGTTGCAGCGAGAGTAGGTCGTCAGATTGGAAATGGCTCTGCGCATAAAGCTTAGAACCTCTCTCGAGGTTTGCCAGAACGCGTCTCTGGACATAGTGAGGAGAAATTAATGAGCTCACTGTTAAAGGCAGTTAAGATTGGATTGAATCAAAGTAGGAGGTTTAGAAACTACTTTTATTCGTTTAAAACATTTGCTTACTATTTTAGTGGTGCCTAAGTAGATGGTTTGTCTATTTTGTGACGCTTAACCTGGTCATGGATTCAGTTCTGTGGCACACTACTTTTGCCACCGTATGTTCCTTCGGCGGCCATTATGCTTCTACCCGGATGGGGATTCCAAAGCCTCACCCCTTTTCCCCTGTTTGAACGTATGTAATGAGCCAAGTCTTAACTTCATTTAATGCTTAATGCGAAGTCTCGGGGCGCTTGAACTCTGAATTATATTTTCAGTCTACTGCCTCGGCTTTACGCAGCATCCCACAAATGTATTGTTCTGAGCCCTGAGCCTGGATCATTCTATTATACTTTTAGTTTAAGAAACGATTATCAACATTTTACAGTAAGAAATCAGGTAATAATTTAGTTCGCTTGCCTATGTGTGAGATTTACTTACCATGCTTCTAGACACCCTAACTGATGCATCCCAACGGTAGCCTTAAGTCCACTGATGGAAACTTTTCTCCCTTAACTAGGGAAACTTCCTCTCTAATGTGGTATCGGAGATCTAGTTAAGTGTTACCGAATTTAGCTTCGACATTACAGCTAACACTGCTTAACTCTGCTAATGTATCGTCCGGGTGAAAATACTTTCATCCTGCAAGCGGGGAAAGTCACGCATTTTCATGCTATTAAAATAGTCGGTTCAAGTGGTAATGTTATTTTCAAATTAAAAACATTTTCACTTCTCATCCGTTTGAGGTTCTAGGCCAGGTAATTGCCGAATTCATTGCCCTATACGTCAGGGATTCCATGTACTTTCGAAGCAATGCATTATGCAAAGGGAAAAGTGAGCAGCAACCAACCTTAGCCGCTTGCATTGAATGCAAAATAGGAGTAGAATGCACTTAAAGGTATTGTAAGCGCATTTTATGCGATCCTCATTGTTCCCAACTTCATGCATCCATCATTATTGTCACTTCATTTCTGGTGTTTTGTTGTCAAATGGCCCACCTTTGGTACCAAAATTTGCTCATTTCAAAGCACTTTACTCGCACTTTTCTCCAAGCTCTAAAAGCAGTACTAGCAGTTTGATTAACTTTTAAATTATGACAAAGTCGACCCCTGCGGTCACCTCGTCTTAAAATGATTTTAACCCTTCCACTGCCTACTGTTGCGGTGGACAGTCTGTTGCCAAGATTAGAAAGGCCTACCAGAATAAAACCTGTTCCCTAAATTATCCACAAACTTGGCAATCATTAGTTAACCACGCCCTAGCCATCAAGCTAAATATCTCATTGGCGTTTTCAGTTGTCTGCGCTGCAAATCATTCCTGTAAGAAGCCATATTTCTACTCCCTCTTCCTTGCTAAACGTGAAACATCGTTGAGAATTGCAAAGACGTGCCTTTAGAAGAAGATAAAAAAACGAGGAGTGGACGAAGTAATGTTTTGAGGGGTTAGATTTATCTTTAAAACTTATTCTCTTAAATCATACGATTATTGTCCATTGACTCCAGTCAGTGCAGGTCTAACGAGTCGACTTTAAGACGCCTTGCCAACTCTCGTCTATTTTAAAGCGATCACTTACGAAGACCGACGCTTCCCGTATTGGCTCATTATTTATGGGATGACCGCGTTGACTACCACATGCCAAGAATCTCCCATGGCATAGCGGTTGTATAATTAATGCCACAAGGGAAAGGCCCTGTTCTTTGATATGCTTGCTGACTAAAATAAGAGGATTTCTTGTTTTTTGTCCATCGAAGACTGTTGATCAGGGTACTTGATCAATAGGAATAAAATGTCCATAAACAGTCTAAGTCACCGCATTTCACCTCACTCAGCAGTCCACGACACATGCCAAAGATATTAACGATTGTCTACACAAGCAAATGCGCCCAAGTATATAAACTTTAAATCATCTTCATTAGAGTTCTTAATGATGGGAAAAAGGACTACGAACAGACGTAGGAATGAATGACGTACAGATACTTTCTAGGAGTATCTTTTGTTCAGAACTATTAACAATAGATGCCTGCTTGTGAGTGAAAATGAAAATAGTGTCCAATGTCCTTCGCGATTATCTACTTTGTAAATTGTATCATTTATTGTAAGTATTAGGAAGGACTACCTCGTTCTACTTCCAGCTGCACTTTTGCGAATGGGAGAAATTTACGCCTACGCAAAAAAGCCACACATCTAAAGCAGCAGTCCTTGAATTTCTGAAGGCGACGAACCTATTTACGCTTATAACGAATAATTCCCTAAAACCGCACTTACACACCCAATCTATTTGTGGAAAGAACGTCTGGATTGTCGGGCATTCGAGAAAAACAGCGAATTCTGTAAAAAACTATGAGAACATAGTAACAACCATCTCAAGTAAAAGTGGAAACAGGGTCCACGAATAAAGCTTGTCGCACTTTCCCATACCACTAGATTAGGATCCGAGGTGGTTGAAGTGGCGAAAGGCGAACGCAACGTAAGACACTGCGACTGTGGAAATGCTGACAGCCCTGGTCAGTGGAAGCTGCTAAAAGCTTATACGTGCACTGTGTTTAACGCCATCTGGAGGCTCCTCGTTGTGGCGATGGCCATAAAGGGTATTTGGAAAATAAATATTTCCTTCATTACCTCTACAGCTACAAATGAGATGATGTTACTTTACCTTAAGGTTACTCACTTAAACATTTTGAAAAGCATTAAGAATACTTTCGAATAATCCACTTAAGTGCCGTTTGATTTTGCACATGATCGGACATTTGGAGCACTGTTAATAAGAATTCAAGATTTCCCAACTGCCATCACTGATGACAACACCACCTTCACTTAAGCCTAGAGTATTCTTTTTGGTTGAAGAATTGCTAATTGTTAAAATATTTTCATCCCATTAGAAGAAGTGGATTGATCAGAGACAAAAATGCTTAATTTGGTAAGGATTACCAAGGGAGCGCAGACGCAATGGCCTAACGGTTCACAAAGTGCCCTTCTGCTTTGGAGACCTATGGCATTCGATCCAACCTTTGTTGTCGCCAACTTAAGGGTTGCATGTTAATGGGCACGCACTATACTACTTATTGGTTTTCCATGACAATGTTATAAACAGTAAAATTTGTGAGAAGTCTAATTATAGCACAAGAAAGGCATAAAAGCGCCATATTTATGTTCAACATTGATAAGTAGTATATGCCGACTAATGAATTCACTCTGATGGGATAGTTGCCTTTGAATTTTAATGCAGAATTATTCATGATGGAGCAAAGGTTGCGCCAAAACTTGCAAGGGAATTGCAGCTGAGCGCTTAAGTGTAGTGAGCCGAACCAATGCTCGAAATGATAATTTACAGGACGACAAAACCTCGGACCCAAGAAACCTCGCTTGGGTTTATTCACAGTTTAGAGGTAAAATATGACGAAGGCTGATCAGGTGTAGGTATGACCACACGGAGTGGAAAAAGGAAAATGGTTAACCAATGGAAATCGGAGGATGGAAAGTGGAAAAATTTCAAGTTAGCTGAATGTAGCTTTTTGTCCCCTTTAAGACAATCTTAGGGTTAGAGGCATGACAAGCAACCTCATGGCATTTGACACATTGACAACAGGTGACCGATAATGAAAACTAACGAAGTTACCAACACACAGTAAACAAAGGTTATCTCTCATTCTCTTGTAGTTAAAAGTTAATTGCTCAGTTGTAAATGAAATTGTTTTGCACATTCTCATGTAAGCAACCAAAGGCAAAAATACAAAACTTGGATCCTCACCAGTGATACGTATTCCTTACTATATTACTGAATGAAAAGTGCCTTTTCTGGTCAATTCTACGAAACCATGTACACATGTTTTGTAGTATTTAAACCGCTTTTGGATGATAAAGGAATCTCACAGATTGAAGAGTCAAGAAGGATAGCAATTACCACAATTTCCGCGACGATCTTACAACAAATGGGTTGTTACGGCTCCTACAGCGTATCCCCCTGACCCCTAAACTGGTCGTTTCTGTAGTAGCTAAAGTAGGACCCTCCATTATTTCAGATGTTCAAAATGAATCGACATAAGAGTGGTCCAAAACTGCAAGTCACCTGCTTGCAGCCATGCCTACAGACAAAGGGATTGAGATGCTATCTGTGTGAAACTAGTATTTAATGTGTCAATAGTAGACTGCAAGTATGTAACTTTCGGCTGGTAGGAAAAGTCCACACACAACATGATGCAAAAGCGTATTCACGACCCTAAGGCAGTAATAAAGGAGGCTCGTGAGGTAATTCTAGCACGCATTTCTCCGCATTACACTGGCGCTATAAACGTTTAAATTGGGTGCCATCGACGTGCAGATGCAATGTGGAAGTGATTTCAATGAACCTTCTAGCTTATGCTCTATGAGTATATCACTTCGGCGGTTCTATCACATCTGCGCAACGATTGGAGTCAAGTTAAAATTTTGTTTACTAGCTATGGGAACATAGAATAAAAACAAGTTTTGTGCATCAGTCCCAGTAAGACTACTTTCTTTAGTAACAAGTTCGATAGAAACATTAGCAAGATTTGTAGCTCGGGACAGACATAAGTCAACCGCCTCTTTTGCAACGCCTAAACAAGTATGTGGTTGCTATCGTTGCATTACTTTCCCTATTTTGGGCAAGTGCAGTTCCATACGTTCGTTAAAACGCACGAGAATGAAGTAGGCACTACGGCAAATGTCTTAACCCATCCCACATTTATTCCTCGAAGACCTAAATGCCCCACTGAATGCGTCATCTTTACCAATAAGACAGGCGGAATGAGTTTCTTTGAGTTCAGGCATAGGCAACAAAAGAAGTGACTGCCGATGGAGCTGACGTGAACCGCAACGTCTTTGAGGCTACATCAGCTGCCCTCATCACTTACTTCGGTTTCAGGTTCCTCAAGATTCTCACGTGATTGATCGTCTTTGAGACTAACAAACCACCTGCTCGAACAGGGCCACTTAAACGACACCCAAACACGCCATAAACCTTATTCGTTGGCTCAACAGTGCCACAAGATTTACAAAGGTTAAAGTGAACGCGTGACCCGATGCTGGCACACTTATACAAGAACAGTAAATTCACCATCGACCTCGCATGCACATGAATGGTAAATGTTATCAGTGCATTATAAAAATTCACTTTCTAATTATGAGCGAGAATAGTTCAATCAATAGCACCCGCTGTCACCAACACTGTCAATAACTGCCAATAGCGACCGTCTTTTTGACTATATCCCGAAGGCTACCATCCCAGCTCCTAATCCACGATCTTGGCACGGTTCTGGTACCCAAAAAGCCTAAATTTTAAATCTTCGAAAATGCTGAAAATGCAGCTGAAAAGGATCGCAAAAATGACACAGCATAGTGAATTGACAAGTGATATTTTTTTGGAGATTGACGGGCAATCGAAATAGATTTTGTCCCAGCCTAAGCTCATTTCCATTTGGGCGACGTCAATCCATGGAAGTAAAAAACGCAATGGACAATAATCACGTGCCTGTGAGATTAGGATCTATTTATAGCCTGCATGGCTGGTAGAGATGGTAAGGCAAGAAGTGGATTCCTCAAACAGCGGACAACCCTCTCTTAAAATTGACAATAATATGGTTAAAAAATGCAATACCATCCACCCAGATCTTTGCACGTCTTAAGTATATTTGCGGTTGAGGCCAAATTCACCTGCAGCTGGGCCTTTCCAGTGCAATCACCTACAGAAAATCTCATAATGCACCTGTTCCCTCGATCGGAAAACAAACAGCCTTTGGCGCCACTGCAAGCTAACCAACAACAAAACACGATACAATTTGACCACGGCAAGCAGGATTAGTCATTTGACAGACTTAGAACTTCGATTTCACCTACTACTATTGGTTAAAATAGGAACTTGTGATAACCTAAAATAATTGCATAAAATCTAACTTGAATATTTGAAAGCATTCCAAAGCCCTAAGCTATCGTGTCCAAATATAGACGAGCAGACTAAAAGTGCTGATTAATAATGAAGTCTTAACCAAAAGTAGAAGCAGGGTGGCATAACTAGAAGCGCGAAATAAACATCACAAAGCGATCACAATTAGCTAACCACACAAGCACACAGAATAACTGAATACATCCCATACGAATACCGTAATGAAATTCACAATGCACAGATATTTTGGACAGACCAGAGTCAAATCACATACACGCAAACATTCACGCCGCATCAATATGTATATATCGTAGAAACCAGCAATGTAATGAGAGTTCCTGTGCGAGTCTTCATAGAGAAAATGAGGGAAGAAAATATGCAAGGACAACAAAGCCTGTACAAGATGTCCACGCGGGATGAGTGAAATAATCACATTGCGATTGAGAAAACACATCACGTGCTCCCCATCTGCACAAAGGACGGAGGCCGGGTCAACGAAAGGGTGCAAATATGCGTATGTGGAGAAGTGATAAGTGCTAAAAACAACTACAGTACCATAAAGAAAGTAAATGCAGAAGGCATTGGATCATTCACATGTAGGACTCTCCGTGGAATGAGGAGTATGTGGAGAGAAAGAAGGGAAAACAAGGGAGCAGGACTCTTCAAAACCTGGGATTGGGGTCCTTATATGGTGTTGCTGCTGCTCCTCCCTGCGCAGCCTGTTGAGCATAGTCAACACCTGAGTTGTTGAACGTCTCTTCCACGTATTGCCGACGATAGTTTGCAACTTGTTGACCATCTGCACCGCTCTGCTGTAACATGGAGATCTGCTGCTGATTGCTACTGTTGTTATTGTTGCAGCCACCGACAGCCGTCGCGGTGGTTTGATGGTGACCTCCGGCAGTGTTGCCCGAAGAGGACAGAGCTGCTGGTTTCTGTTTCATAAGAGTCCAGTCATAGACAGAATCCCAAGCGAAATCGTAAGTCTTAAAAAGTTTGCGGAACAGTCTTCGCAAAAAGAGGTAGTCTGGGGGTTCCTCAAACACCAGTTCACGTGCATACTGAAGATAGGTTTCAAATTCCACTGCGTAGCCTCTACATAATTGCTCCGGAGATGTAGCCAGTTTTTTTTCGTAGATTCTCTCGTACTTTTGCTTCTTTGTTGCAGCCTTGATAGAAAGGAGGGAGAAAGACGGGCCAACGTTTGACAAAAATCAAAGATAATTATTAGGAAATATCGTACTTCATGAGCCACAAAAACCACGAACTGACATATTTAAACCCAGACCAATGTAGTCATTACAAAAACAGCTGAAGGCCTAAAACAGGCCACAAAAACGAACAGAAAAGAATCCGTCGGAAATAAGCGAGTTGTGGTCAGAGACGATGCAGTATGGGGAAGTACGTAAGATAAAGTGAATCGCACAAACATGCTGGAACGTGAAACCGAACCATAAAACTGATTTTTGGTTGATAAACAGGAGTGATGACAGAGAAGGGGAGCGATAAACCCTATAATTAGGAAGCCGAAAGATGCCCAAACATGAAATCATTCCTCTAGAATAACATCTGCTCGACCAAGAACTTACCCTGTACGCCACACTAACCGCAAAGAAGAAAAACAGTCTTTAGGGCGAACAGGGACATATCCTTTCCGTGTGGCGCAAAAAGACCTTCCCGATTTCACAACTTTTCACGTTTTGACCTGAACTGCCGATCGATAAATCAAATTTTATCTGCCTACAATGCCTGAAGACAGAGCAATTAAACTATCTTGACCTTAAATTTCACAGTCAAGATCTGGCAGCACCATAGCAGCCAAATCAATCTTTCATCACAGAAATGCGCAGCAAGCACAACCAGCTGACGCATGTTCAGACTGGACGAAATGCCTGGGTTGGTTGCGGCAGCGATGCGTAATGCAGCATGACTAACTAGACAGGTGGACGTGGTGAGTGGCCGTATGACGGGCGTGGGTGGGATGCTACCATAAATCGGAGGCCCTTCTAAGGCATCTGAACCAAAAATACCCCCTTCAGCAATCATTATGTTAATCTTGCAGTATGAATGAAACATGGAAAACAGCCTCAGTGATACCTGTAATGTTTGTGCGAATCATCTCTCAGCATCGTGTGCACTTTTAGGCAGCTTGTCCGGCTTAAAATACCAAAAAAAATGTAAACGAATCATCCGGAAATAACTTCAAGATTTTAAATGAGTGTCAAAGGCAAAACATTTGCCTAGTGTAAGGACTGAAATGATCCCTCAAAAACGTCGTAAACCATCAAACAGATGCTTACCAATTTGTTACCCAGAACAAATGTAACCGCTACAACCCTCTCCACAATTCTCTAGAGCAAAAAGTTCTAATATAGCAGCTAAGATTTAAAATACCAAAAGCTCACAAGTAAAACTGAAATACGCTCAAAATATACCCTGCAGACAGTAACCGTCCCTGAGGTTCACTCAATAAACCTAGGCAACAACTTTCAAGGGTAGCTGATCAAAGCTTTACGCTACCAGAAATGAAAAACGAAGGGGTTAGGGCTGCATTCTGGGAAAAGGAATTTGTAAGGTCCAAGGGGTGGAATGAACGCGTACAAATAACCGCCCATATGGCACGAAAAGTAGGCTAGGAAGAGGCCAGATATAAACGCCCAAGCAAGCATGAAACCTTAACTTTAGTGCAAACAATAAAAGCAACTAACCACCATTTAGCTAGGCTACACATTAAAACTCATTAAGTTGAATTAGACAAGCTGTAAATCTAAGTGCTACTCCAAAAGAGTGCTAGTACACATTGTCTAAAGAGAATAACCAAAGTGGATAAGACCGTTCCGACTTCCACAGCATATTTAATAATAAGACAAAGAGAACGTCTTTATTAGTTGATTGCTAATCACTTTATGACCCTGTAATAGAAAACGGCAGGAACGCAATCTTATGCTGTAGACTCAACACAACGCGCATAAAATCGCACAGCCGAAACACTAACCACCAGATAAGAACCGAAAGTAAACAAAATAACGGAGAACCAAAAGTTGAGCATGTCAAAGAAAATGTTCAGCTTCTGCATACAAAGATGCAAGGAATGAATGACTAGGAAAAGCAAGCGACTGCTAATAGGGAAGGACACCATATATCTATTGGAGCGCTCGAACGACCTCATGTCATAGCGGCAATAAACGCGAAGACCAACACAAATAGTAATCAAACCCGACACAAAATAAACAGAGACCGCATAAATAAATGGTCACACATTTTAATAATTCTCAAGTTATCTCAAAGAGTAAACATTCAGGAACGAAAAAACGTGAAAACACTCACCCTCAATCCCTGCCATGGAAGTTGACCTCTAAGAAAATACATAAAAACATATCCTAGGGATTCAATATCATCACGCCTTGACTGTTCGTGGCCAGCATGAGCGTTGATGCTGGCATATCTGGCAGTGCCAGTAAGATTCTTGTCATCCCGAAATGGTATATGAACTTTCGTGCGGCTGTCTCTGTACAATGGTACCAGTTTGTGTAAAGGACTAACAAACCTGTATTTCTTGGCAAGACCAAAGTCAACTAAAAAAAGCCTGTTGCACCTTTGGCCGATTCCCATCAGAAAATTGTCCGGTTTGATATCACGATGGATAAGATTTCTGGAGTGAACATATTCAACCCGCCAAAGCATTTGCTCAGCCAACATGAGAACCGTTTTCATGGTAAACCTTCGACCAACGTAGTTAAAAAGATCCTCCAAACTTGGACCCAGCAGATCCATCACCAAGGCCCTATAATCATTCTTCATTCCATCTGAGCCAAACCAATGTATTCGAGGAACGGCAAACGTGTTCTATGAAGTATAAGGTCTACCAATTTATAGTACCTGAAGAAGGCGATAGATTCTACTTTCATAGACCAGTTGCGGGTGTCTGGCATTCATAGGTTCCAATTTAACGGCGACCTCTTCACCATTAGCGATGTTAAGACCAAGATATATGTCACCAAAGGATCCGGCTCCAATCTTCCTTATGAGCTTCCACCTCTTGGCGACAATGAAATCATAGCGATTAGAAGGACTTAAGAGCTCCATTTTATAAGGATTTGCTAAGAATCAGCCACAGTCCACCTTTTACTAAAATAAAACCCTGACGCTGTTTTGAAAAGACCAGCGGGGCACAACCTTCAGTGACTTAAACAATCGCAAAAGGTGCGGAACATGTATAGTCCAAAGACAATTCTTAAAATATAGGACCTAAATTATGCTACACTATTTTAAAATAGTTAAAAAATGATTATTAAGTCTTGAGGTAGAAAGGTGAAAGCTGCTTTCTTGCGAGCATTAAGATCAGCATTGAGCACAAATGTTGATGAACTCTTGAGCTGTACAAATTAACATAGCAACGCGACGCTCTGCAAAGGCTACTTAAGTAGAGCTGGCTACTTATACACAGGGAGGGTGAACAAACAGGACTTTGCCTCGGCCTGCAGTTCTGCCCTCGCCTATGAGAACATGACGAGTACCAAAAATGACCACTGCACAAAACAATTGCTTCTTCTTTATGATGAACAGATCCCCGGAGGCTACTATTAGCCTCAACGTCTTCAGTCAGCCAAACGTATATAGTTTATTCATGCATGCCAACTTCCGTCTCTAGAGAAATCTCATGACACTACAACTATTCAACCAGCACATTTTACCATCGTCAGACCAATGATTAATAATCTATCAAATTGGCGTTATCAAACAACAGCCACAAACTTCACGTTTAATTGGAAAGAGATTTACTCATTTTGAGTTAAGTGAAAATTTCTTAAGCACAACTGCTTCATAGCTTAGGTGACATCTGCTTGGCAATGGAATACTCCCAAATCCTATTTCATAATTAAATCTTCCAGTGTTGTTCAGATGATCGCCATTATTAATCTCATAATATTCGACAGGCACTTTCACAAGTTCATTATTTTGTGAAACACAAGTACCAGAAATTGGTCCCTTTACATTCAATCGATGAGCATGATTGCTCCTAAAACCTCTAGTTTATTCTCCAGTGCCTAGTGTCTTTTTAGACGCTCAGGAAGCAATTAAAATGGCTCCGAGACCGAGATACAGCTTCAAAGTACAATGCTGACGCCTTAAGTGCTCGCGTAACTGAGGGGAAGAACTAACTAGGCAACCGGTTCATTGAACATATTTCACCTAATGCCATCTAAGATGACCAATGGCATCGGAATTAAAAACGGTACGCGAGACTACTTTTAGTTAAGTATGGAGATTTTGATATAAATGATGGAAAAATGAGGATGGTCGATATCATCAAGGATAATTGAAATCTAGGCTAAGCTAAGGTCAAACAATGGTCACAATGGCAATAACTATGATTGCATTGGATTATAATTTTTTTCGAAGGTCTGCTATGATTCAGCCGACTCACTCGTCCAGGCTACATCTCTACCTGGCAAATGATACAAGATTGGCAACAACCACAGCGTAATGTGAAGCCACATAACCGCTGCAACTCTTACATTGTCTTTTCGAAACCACTCATAATGTTTGCTGGTGCTGATGCCGAGCTGCGGCAAATTATAACTACAGAGGCAACGATCCTGAAAACATCACACCCCTTTCCTTTAGCTCTTACCGTAAAGACCAGTCTTGCTGCTCAGTTAGAGCGATGCCTTCGATACCACTAAATCGTTGACTTCTTCATTTTCACCACATTGTAACTAAGCGTGGTCAAGTGAGGCCACTGATCGTCAGCTGTCGACTAGCGCAAAATCTGGAAACATTCAGGCTATTTACATCTGCTTAAAAACTCCACTTTCTTTTGACAAAGACACCTACTGAAGATATACGGTTTGGCGAAGCCCATTAATTCCTACTAATCCAGATCTCAAATCTAAAAAAGGACCCAATTTCAAAAGAATTTCAACGTTCTATGACGAGCAACTGCAATGACTCCACGTATCCACACGTGTGACATTTTTACAGGATCCAGATACCTTCGAGAGGCCCAACATGCTTCACCTTCTCTGCTTTCTATTACGTTGCATAACGACCTCCATGTTGCTGACAAAGACCATAACGCAGCTTGCCCCACAGACTACTGATAGAGATGAGTTCTCACCTCAACGATCATTTGGAAAAAGGGTAGAACCTTTAGTTTTCAAACACATACTTAAAAGGCTAAAAGCCTGTTTAGCTATCTTTAATTTTAAACAAAACAAACTTCTGGTCAGTGTGAAAAGGATCCACGCTGAAGGTTTTTCACCTTAAATGACATGACCTACTTTAGAGTTCCAGTAAACAGATAGCACCAAATTCCAAATGAAAGGAGACGAAATTTTATTAAGAAGAAAAATCAGCAAATCAAATAGGAATGTCGAGTGATGTCAATTTTAACCATAAGAGGAGAAACATTTAGAGCCTGTCATGAATTAAAGATCCTTCTTGTCTTCTGATTCCATAGGGGGTGCGGATGCCTGACTGTAGGGTGGGGCGTAGAAGGTGTTCGGGTCAGATGGGTAGTAATACCCGGTGCTGACTAAAAAGGATTAAAAATGAGTTACAACCACTATCGAGAGGCTAATAAAGTAATAGGATACGTGAATTGTCAGAACATCTTCGCCGCCAAGGCCAGATGTATTTCGAAATCAAGACCGAGCCGGTGCATTTTAGTAGCAAACGATAAGCAAGCTGGCTTCTGAGGAACAAATTGTGGTAAGCGCTGGGATACTCTAACAAGGTTGCAAAGGAGGACGGTGGCCTCACGTAGGGTAAAAAAACCGGTAAGATTAGCTGAACCATACAGATTAAAGTAAAAATAATCACCAAAGAGGACCGTTAAACCCAGAACTGCCAATGACGCGGTATTCATCCATGTTGCAGTATCCTTGAATATTAGAGTGATACCTCATCTATGCTCACAGAAAGCTTAATTTACCAGGTCCGAAAATCGCTGATGGAAACCTATAGTTATCCATGCGCTAAATAAATAAAAGCTAAAGATAAAATGATTAGTTTATATGCATCAACCAACGAAGAACCGCCAAGCTACCACGAATGCATTCGGAATATCCGTAAAACTACCGTGGTACTCAATACGAAAAAGCACACGAAATTAATGACAACAACTACTACTACGACAGCTGATTCGCTACATACCGCAGAAGTCAATCACAGCCACCTACAAGTGGTCAGAAGATAACGCTTAATCAATAAACATCAGAGCTTGTGAAGTTTCGAAACCATAGCCCAAAACCTGGTCCATCTTTATTGAAAAGAATTAGGAGCGGAAAAAATGCTCACTCAAGTGATCAACCTGAAGTCACAGGCAATGCATGAAATGGAGCAAATGATAAAACACAAGGCAAAAAGAACTTTGGTTCGCCATTCAAGATATGCTCATTTGATATGAAAAAATTTAAAGAGCCTCCAAAGAACTAGTAGAGTGGTAAGACCATAATTCAATAGTGCCAGAGTGTTGCTACAACTCCCCTCCAACTTTTACAATAACAAGTAACCAGACCTACCAGGTGGCGGGCCACCAGTCGGATATGGCGGTATCGAACCCGCTGCAGCCGCAGCGTAAGGTGGAGGTGGACCCGAATTCGGCGTGTATGGCGGAGGAACAGCTCCAGGATAGGGAGGTGGAGAGTTCGTCTGGTACAGGAAATCTACTGCGAAGAGAGGATACGTTTCATGCACCTGTATGTATCATCATTTACGGAAGTCAAACGAACCTGGTGGAGGAGAGAAGGAAGGATGAGGTTGCATGAATGAATTGTAGTAGGGATCGTTCACGAAAGGCGTGTAGGCTGGAGGAGGACAGGCATAAATTTCGCAAAGTGGTGGTGCAGTCGGAGTCTTGTAAGATTCCCGAAGTTTAGAAGCTCGAGTACCAAGCTCAAGAAGACTTTTTCCGAATTCAATTGCTCCCCCATGGTTAAACACCAATTTAAAAGGCAGATCTCCCTAGAAGAAGAACCGAGTTAGTAAACTTGGTCACAAACGCCAACAACATGGAAATTATTAGCTTACCGACCACTGCCCTGACTCAGGAGACACGAATCCTTCAATGTGGTTAGGTCCAAATGTGGGTTGTTTGATTGCCACACGTTTCATGTAGACAAATGGCATGCTCAGCGAATTAAGGGCGGGACTTTTGTCTTTAGAGAGGAATATCACCTAATCTGTAGAAAAAGCAAGGACTCAGTTACTCGATGCGATGTAAGGTATGCAGTTCCCGAGTATCTTCCATTTGGTTGTTGACCCGAACCAGAAAGAGTAAGCTTACACCCGTCATATGTGACAAGAAGTCTGAAACTGGAGCACTGGATAATAGGCCTACCTCTCTCCATAAAATAGCACCACTCCTAATCCGTCGTGAGTGTGAGCTGTATTGATAGACATAATCGCAAACCCAGGCTAGGAATCAAAAAGGTACCGGGCGGAAAAACGAAAAATGGTCATCTACTCACAGCACAAAAAAACAAAATACCAAGTAATCAACTCACAAATTCCATGTCCATGCACATGTTTAAAAATCAATGGTCACCTTCAAAAACGTTTTGAACTTAACTAGGCCTAGTACATGCAAGCGAGTAAATTTATCTTTAAGGAAACAAAACAGAATCTTCAGTAGTCTCAAATATTTTTGAGCAATCATCCATAATTTTGGAAAAGTTTGACCCAATTAATGATAACAATGCACACTATAACATGTTTGGCTTGGGTAATTCAAGATTTCCTGCTTCCCTAATTAAGTAACCTCCCATTATTTTAATGCTATTTATGTAACCAACTGATATCTGTAGATGTAGGACATCCCTGCCTACTCTCAGCCCTGTAAACCTCCAACTTCATAAAAGATTTGTTTGCATCTGATACAGAAAAGAGAAAGGAGGGTGTTGATGAGACGAACACCAACGCCACTCTTTAGATATTTCTTCGCGCTCCTCAAAAATTGAATTCGTTTTTGAAGTACTTAAGCGCCTCCCCTTTACAAAGACATCCTATACACATTGGCGCAGGTTGCACAGCCCCCTAGTTTTACAAGCACCTTCTCCGGTAATGACAGTTGAAGTTCCGTCAGGTGGCCTCTCTTCTTTTGCCAACGCATAGACTTCGTCTACTTAATCTATCGGAGTCAACCTGCATATGGCCTAATCTTATTATGATGTACGGGTGGGCGCTGGATGCAAATTCCCGCATTCTGAATGAGGTAGTTTGTGGGTAACAGAACTCTGGTTACGCCGTAGATTTCCTTGCCCCAGGAATGGTGGAAGTTCTAATGGGTTCCTGGTGGAGGAATTGCATGAGCTCTAACGCATAAAATACATTTTTTAAGATCCGTCTACCGTAGGGACCTCTTTCGTCTGGTATGTGCCGTCTGCGGTTGTATGCACTCGACGCTATATTCTCTCCTGAGGTTTCCTTTAGCCGCGTTATCTACTGACAGTTTCTTACAAGGAGGAGAGATGTCAGAAGGAACCTCTTATTCACGGATCGTGAATATCTTGAAGGTGACACCCCAGTCGGGGTGTGGGCGGACGCTCAGTGGGCAAGGAGGACGTGTCCTAGGTGTAGATCCCATTCCCCAAGTTGCACTCCATTGGTAAAGGCCTTCAATAGGTCCACAAGTGTACGATTCGTCCTTTCTATTCACCTATTGCCCTGTGGGTGACCTGGCGTCGTATGTGTTTTACGAACTCTAAAGGTTTTGCACAACTTTTTGAAGAAACGACTTTCAAAGTTCGGTCCTTGGTTGCTATGCCCAAAATCAGGCACACCACTTTGGCAGGTCCATGTGCTAGGTCTGTATAGGGATCTGAGCTTCGCGTGTTTCTCCAGTGAGAGTTAGTAGGCTTGCTCAATAGCATCGTGCATAATGTGACTTTATCCGTGAACGCGATAAGGCGCGATAGGGCATCTACATTGCTGTGAGCGCTTCCTTCCGTTTACTGTACGATAAAACCATATTACAGAGTTCTTCATACCACCTCGCAACGGGGCGGTCGATTTCCCTCATCATCTTTAACCATGTTAGCGCTAGAGATTCAGTCCTCACAACGAATTGCTTTCCTATCAAATGGCGCTTAAGATGCCTAATTGTTGGATAGATGACGGACAGTTTTCGTTCTGTTGCATTCATTAATCTTATCTTTTTGCTCTGACCTGAGCTGGCGTACGCAATCACATGCTCTCTCCCGTCTTTGTCTTTTCGGATAGAACTCCGTCCACCGCTAAGTCGTTTGTGCCTGTGTCCAGCACGAAAGGTGGAGACTCAGCATCAAAAATTGGGCAATGTCAAGATCGGTGCCACGTAGAGGGCACACTTCAGCTCCTTAAACGCTTCTGTGCATTCGTCCTTCCAACGAAACTCCTTTTTCGCCTGTTTATCGGTTAGTCTGTATAGAGGTCTTGAGACCTCGGCAAAACCTTTTACGAAGCGCCGACAATAGTTAGCCAATCAAGGAAGCTGCGAAGTTCCGTTTGGTTGGTAGGTGTTGGCCACGTTCTCACTTGTCTTGGTCGGTCTTCCATGACTGCCATGCCATTGGCAGAAATAATGTCGTCGGCAAGTGATTAAATTTAAAAAAAACTGCATTTCTTTAGATTTTAGCGTCAAACTTGCTTCCCTAAGGCGTTCCGGCATTAATCAGAGGTTGGAGCGGTGTTTGCTGGATGTTCGCCTCTAAAACGAGGATCTCGTCCAGATAATGCTGATTCGGAAATAGACCGCCCATAGCATTCTGCATGATTCGCTGGAAGGTCGCCGCTGCGTTGCCAAGTCACAAAGGCGTAGTTTGGAGCCTGAGGAGTCCATATGGTACAATGAAGGTCGTTTTTTCTTCAGCTCTCTCCGCTATCTCCACGTCGAGAACCACTTAACTCCTTGTGGAGAGTTCAATAAGTCGTTAACGTGCGGTAGGGGAAACGCATCCTTCTTTTGATACTTCATTGAGCCTCCTACAGCCGACGCATAGGGGTAGGCCGCAGTCGCTCTTTATCACTATTGTGATGGGAGAGGTACAGGGGTAGTTGTAGGACCTGATTACGTTGTCACTCAGCCTCTTGTCAATCAATCGATGTACTTCGCCTCGGAGAGGGGGGCGGTGGTGTGCGTTTAGGTGGTCGCCACACGGGTACCAATCGTGTGTTTATGTTCCTCTGCCCAGGAGAACATATGTAATTCATCAGGAGCGAGTGCAATTCCTTCCTCTCACCATCGGTAACATTGTTTTAGTTGACAGAAGACGTCACTTTGATTGGTCCCAGTGACGGTTAGGACAGCATAAAGGGACCTGCATATGTCGTCTGCATCTTTCCTTGGCTTAGGGGTAGGTACCTTCTTCTTAGACCTTAAACGGATTGTAAACATGCTTGGCATTTAAGTCGGCTTTTAATAGTAGTCTCAGACAAGTTTTGGACATGGCCCAAAATCCACCTCTTCCTGCAGATCGTGGTTTAGTAGCCGACACAACGATATTAACCTTGTTACAAACTATCGGGAAGGCCTGTGTGTTTATTAAAGAACAAGCTGCCTCGGTGTCTAGAAGGAAAGTGCATGCATGACCTTCAATTTTGCCCCGTACCCGCATAAAGTAAGGAAATGTGAAGGAAGCAGGCAAGACGAGAACTGTGGCTTACTTTCTCTTAAGGAACCGATTGGATTCGCACGACTTTGCCTTTAAGGGGTTGGCCGGCTGTCACGCAAAGAGGTGGCTTAGTCTGCTTGCTCTCATATGAACCATGAAGCAACACGACGAGGACAGCTATCTTTGAGGGTTCATTTGGCCAGTAGCTGAAAAGTCTCCACAAACTCCCCATTGATCTCCTTAGATTTCTGGAAGCCCTTCTGTAGAGATGCTAGTTTGGCGAGCACCTTGGAGCATTCTTCTATTTCTGAGATAAGATTTATACCTGCATTACCTCGCGGCAATGACTTTGAGATTCGTCTTGCCATTGTACGAGCGGACTGACATCCGGACCAAGTTAAAGCCTTATTCCTTCTTCTCCTCCTAAAATACGTTCAATTAACTCAATTTAACGCCTTCTTCCACCTAGTGGTAAGTCTCAGGCAATGTAATTATGTTCACTCATCGGTTCAACAGGGACTGCGGCAAGCGAATTTAATGTCATATGCTGATCATTTTCGACTTTGAAATACGTTGGTGTTATTGTTTTTGTCGACCTTGTAGGTCAGGAGCACGGTATGAAAGCGGGCGTTGTACTGGAGAGACTGATTAACTCTACTAAGCACCACTCTAGGTGCATCGCGTCTAAAATATCGGTCTCTTAGACTTAACAATAGGGAAACACAGCTTTTGTCATGTTATTTGTCGTGAATGTAGCAGCAAACGTTTGATGTCGGTGATCTATCAAAAGTGAAGCAAAAGTTTTAATGTTACTGTCGCTGTCACTGAAGTGTATGACGGTCATGGGAGGTGCGTGACTGCATAATTTCTCAACAGGTGATACCAATCGTAAGCACTCACTATTGGAATGTGGAACCTGCCAACTTCACCAAAAGATTCTGAAGATACACGCAAGGTAATATGCGAACGCGCGAGATGGATTGATGCAAGTATGGCATGATTTACGAAAATCAACTTCCACCTTATATCCCCATTTTGCCGTTTCTTATAAATACACAGGAACAACTCTAAAGCGTTGTCGTTTTGCCCTCACAGCATATTCCGATCTGCTTTGACCCTATCCACAAACCCAATGGTATGGAGACACTCCTCCCATCAATAGAGCAGGAGCGGTCACTCACTGAGGTACCACGCAGATGTTGAATAACCGCAATTGACAAAGGAGGAAAGCGAACACGAGACCCAATTCCCCACACACCCGAATTACTACCACTTAGCCACTAGAATGCGGTAGTGTCACCGTTTCCACGTATTTTCGTATGGTTGTGAGTAGCGCTACTCAAGCCCAAAAGTAGCAGTTTCTCACTCCCAATTTATCACCATAGTTAAACAATAGCACCTGTGGACGCAACATTCTACTTCTGGCCAATGTTAGTACAGCGGCAAAACTTCAAAGGCATTTAGCAAGTGATAAATTTAACACCATATCTCTGTGAGCTTCACAACGCTACGCTGCCTTCCTGCAGTTAATGCGACTCAAATATGAAAGTATAAATGTCATGTTTATAATTCAACCACAGCGAGAAAAGAAATAGAATGCACGTTTAAAATACCCAAGGGCCGAAATGCGCGAATAAAGGAACTGCAATGGGGTTAGTGACTGGCAGCCTGCTCTTGCATTGAAGCGGTCATGACAACCGGTAAAATAGATGGCACAGGAGCAATGGAGGACATCGGGGATGGAGGGGCCGCACTAGTATCGGAAGTTACTGCCGCCGTCGACGTTAGTGGCACCAAATTCACCGGAATAACCACATTAGGTGCAGGTGTTTCCAACAAGCGCCGATGAAAGCCCTGAAGAGCAGCCAATGCCCTGTTGTCATCTTCATCAATCAAATTGAATCGTGAGGTGAATGCAAAGAAATGCTTCGCAATGGTATTCATGTGAGCCACTAGATCCAACTGCTCCAAGTGACTCACGTGAGCAGTGTATATGTGCACCAAGCAGAGAAGCAATTTGCGGCAAATGCGAGCAGCCTCTTCGCGCAAAGCGGAGGGTGAAAAGGCCTGGCCTTGTCTAACGGGAAATATTCGAGCCGATTGTATCGCATCATTACACTCAGAAAGTATAAGACTGATCACCTGGCGCACGGGTTTCTTCGTTTGTGTAAAAAAATCGGCGAAACTTGCATCGTCGACAGCTTTAGAGGGGCTATTATTCCCACCTCCACGACACAGACAAACCTCGTAGAGGGGGTCAAAAATGCTACAGAGGTTCTCAACTAAACCAATTGTGTGGACAGCTATCCATTCATCCTCTTCCAAAGGATGCTCGGGCTCCACAAGGAAAGGAAAATCAACAGGAGTGTTACCGGCGGCGGCAAGGGAGAGTTGCTGACGCAGGAAAGAGGGTTTGAGGTAAGGAGGTGGTGAGGGCGGGGAAGGCGAAGAGGGAGAATGTACATCGGAGGGAGTCGGTGTGGTGGTAGTTGAGATGACAGCAGTGGCAGAGTTCGGATATGACACTGAACCACTTATCAGTCCACGACTGACGCCCCGAGCCTTGCCCATCAACCACTCCATTAGAAATGGCGTAGATTCAGCTGCAATTAATAGTTGAAGATAAAAGTATGTGCTTTCCAATCCGAAAAAAAGCATTAAAATCCTACGGCAACTGAATATCAATACATCACGCCAGGTAATAACACACAGACGCTTGAATGTTGTTGTGAAAAATTTTAAAGTAAGACGACTGCAAACAAAACAGGGTTTTCGCGGAGTTATGGACATAGAACAGGGTAAGGGACTTGCAAAAAGATATCAAAGGCAAAATTTTTGACTGAGAAGGATGAGGATATCAAGAGATAAACAGTTTCGAGGAAATGGAGAAAAACTTACGACGCAAAGGAGGCAAATGGAGAAACGTTAGTAATATTTGATAGCTACTAAGAATGGATTCAAATACAAGGAGCGATAATTGAACAGTACAATTTGATGTGAGCCATAAGACAAGTGAAAACCGCATGTACAACGACATACCCCGTGAGTCTGCACCCGGACCCTCACGAGTTAAAAAATACGCTTATCTATCAGCTCTTTTAAACAAGATCCATTGCCATATAAAACTATAATTACTGCTAATTTTATAGAATCTTTGGAACGAAATACACTTTAAAATTTTTAGGGCAAAGCACGGAGGATGAATTTAACAATGCAAATTAGATGATTCAGAACAGGAAGGTTAAAGATAAGTTTAAAATTAAAGGTTCGGAATTCATCTAAAAAATGACCCTAAATTTGCAGTTTTAGCCTATAGATCTTTAACTCTTATTGAGTTTACCTAAGTTTTGTAATCACATTGCAGATCATCTTCGAGTACCATTACCTGAGCATGATTAAGATGGTTTGACATTTTACTCCCCAAATTAAAAGTACAAACCATTTCGCTAACGCACAAATCATCATAAAAATATGGTTCTCTTCCAACCTTTACTGGAATGCCTTGTCTTTTGACTAACTCGAGTGGGCTTATAGCTTCCTGAGACCTCCCACCGGATAAAACAAGGCGTCAAATGGATCCGAATATGTGTATTCGTTGAGGGCAAAGAGGTCAAGTCTGAGCTTGTTTCAAAGGTCGGCCCAACGTACAAGGCTTAGATCAATCTTAAGGTAGTTGCCAGACATCAGGTAGTCACACAAAGTATTACAGGAACGGTTCTGGAAGTACGCCAAAAGTCCAACTCTTTTCTTTTTGTCTAAACCTACGCTTCCGACTGGAGTGCCATCCCATTTTCTGCCTATAAAGATGCCTCAAGACTGCGCCATCACAATACACTTATGATGGATTGATACATTTGAGTCAATGATCTACATGTTTTAGCCAAATTTTTCGTTGAAAAGTGTATTTATGTTTCCTGGTAAGACCGTCGTAGTTATAATCTGCACGTAATTTTAAGTCCTACATCGTCCCAATCAAGCCACAACCATTTCCAAACACTTGAAAAGAAATTCAAAATACAAAAGGGCACATGTTTTGGCAATTTATGGCTCCACATCAGAAATTAAAATCATGAAACATGAAAAAGAGAGAGTAAAATCAAAGTCAAAAGTTGGTCAAATGAGCCAAAGAAAGCATGGGAGTAGGAACTCAATAAGTGACGACAACCAAAGTGACTAGATCATTTGGCCAAAGGAAAGATGGAATGGAAGAGGGTTAGGGATGGAAGAGGTGGATGTACAATTTGCTCTATTTGTGTGAGCATGTTAACTTGGCTGATATGCATACAGTGGGAAAGAACCGATCTCTTCTCCTTTTAATCTTCGTTTGTCTGCCTTAATCAGACTAGATAGCAGGTTGTGTAAAGGAGATTAAGGACTCACAAATTGTGATCATTTTCACGATAAACTTATACGTTTACTTTCTTCAATGCATCCGTCTGGTGACGATAGCAAAAGAACTGGCAACTTTACTTCGCTTTTGGGGAAAGTACAAGTTCTGTGTTAGTAGAGCCTTCTTTGACAGAAATAAAAAAGCTGGAGTTCTCCTTGAAGTCTATCAAAAGAGCCAGAAAATATTCCACCTTGTGATATTGCGGTCTCTGAGTGCGATTCTGTTACATGGTTGATGAAATCTTGTGGATCTGTTGGAGAAGGGATTATTTTGGCAGTTTTCATTACAGGACTTGATCTTTTTCAGACGACAGTTTCGGACGCATTTTGTGTGTTTCTAACTTTGACAACGGAAACTGCAGGTTTGTCTGAGTAATAGGAGAACATGCACTAGTAGTTGAATCTGGTTCCATCTCTTCCGTCTTCGGCAAAGATGTTGGTTTAGAAACGTCGCCTTCATAATGCTCCAAAATTGACGATAGATGACCAGTACCAACTTGTGGTTGATCCCCAATTTCTACTGAGTGGGATATCATTTCGTCAGCTGGGCTCAGCTCGGTGACGTTTACGTCGGACTCAAGTGAGGGATCTTTTCTATCTTCGGGGAGTTCTGAAAGGCTACTGCTGAGGGAGGTTGGAAGGACATTGGCTTCAGTTGCTAATTCAACTGGTTCAGTATAAAGGGAAGGATGGCTTCCATTGGGAGCAGTTTGATCAACCATCGGTAGAGAATGAGCGGATGAGGAAAGCGAACTTTGTCGAAACGAGACTAGGGAGTTCGCTTTTCTGTGGGAGGCTAATATCAAAGCAAAAAAACCCAGCAGTGTTACAGTTTTTCCCGACTTTGATAACATTTTTATAATCGCAATAGCATCTCAATACAGAATGAATAAATTTTTAATTTTAGAAACACATTAGCTAAAGGAAGTGCATAAAGTAATGAATCGATTTGAAACTATCAAATTTTAGGAAACAATCGGTACAACGCAAGGGAATGTCTCTGCACACTACAATAAGAAATGGCTCGACAAAATTTCCACGTCTCGGTCTAGCTATGAGATAAGTTTTCCATGGAATTTTATTGCCACACTGTGATTAGGCGTACCTGAGAACAGTTTCTGTTTCTATCAACCTCTACAGCTTTTAAACCGGCTACTTATTCAGGTACCACGCCAGCGTTGTCCAACTCAAGACTTTATTGTAAGTTGTTAGCATAGAACCTTTGGGATAAGATTGTCGCTGCTGATACGCTTCAAATCTAGTATTGTACTTGGACAACCTTTGTGCAATAAGCAAACGTATTAGCTTAGCCACCTAAAGCTCCTTAAACATACCAACAATTGGAAGACTGGTTCTAACCGGAACCCGACGCCCATCTTTCTTGTTAAGGTGATCCATTCGACGCGTTGGTGCTGGAGAGGTACATTTGTAAGGTATGCCACAAGACATACTTGCATGTCGAGGATTGGATCGCTTCAACGGGGACAATGAGATGTTACCCACCTGTCTACTGCAAATGGGGTCTGTACAAGTGACAGAAGCCGAGCTGCCATCTCGAAAACGTGGATGGAATTTAAGCATCATATGAGTCTGATCCTCCGGAAAGCCAGCGTCTTTGCGGGCTGACTCACTACCCGTCCAAAATGCAGCTAATGAAAAAAAAACGGACAAATGTACGTTTCGGCTATAGGCGGAAAAGCGCACAGGCGGATCAGCTTGGGAAAGGCTGCATGCAGCGTTAAACAACTTTGTGATGAGCCGTAGCTAAACCATGCAGAACATGCCCAACAACATAACTCTACACTAGCATGCAGTGTTTCCTCACCATTTACAAGTCTATGTGAAATTGAAAGTGTATGGATGCATAGGTGAAAAGGACGCAGGAGTTGGCAAGCATTAGTACTTGCCACCACGTCTGCTGGAAGAGATGCTCGGTCTTGTCGAAGTGCTGGAGGAATCTGATTTAATTGAGTGGGTCTTCTGCTTTTTCGGACGTCCAATGATCATAGTTTGCAAACTTCGTCCCCCACGAGGAGGGGATCTCGTGGAAGTCTCAGTGTTTGTCATTGAAATGGTTTGTGGCATCACGATGTAGAATTCTCCACTCCTAGAGGTTTCATTTAAGTCTTGATCATCCCTGCGACACCAGTGGCTTCGTCTCGGTCCACTCAAACTAGGAGTGAGTTGTGGCAGAGAGGCAGCCAGGTGCTTCGGAATGAGCTTCAGCTCTCGAGGTGCATTTACATCCTCGGTGGGACTTGTAGAGGCCACTGCTGCCATGTCTGCCAAGCTTGACAGTGCGTCACCGTGAGCTGATTGAAAGAAGTGTAAATACCTCTCATTTAATAAATGAATAAGGTTCGATTTCTGCACCCCGATTATCCATCATACTTTAGTCCGGTTGCTATCACCTTATCTTTCTCTTTGTCACCATAACATGACTATCAGTCTTATCTGCGCATGAAGTGGTGTGTCCAACGTTTTTCAACGGACAGAAGCGAAAGACCTTTTAGAAGCAAATCGCGCACCCATCGCAACATCAATGGAATGTGACTCATCCAGCGTAGCAAAATCTGTTTCGGTGGGTTTCACCATGGCCAAATATCCAGGAATAGTTGAGCAGAAGGTAAAAGAAAGGGCTCAACCTCATCGGAAATGAGCATTGCATGGGACTTGTTGACACGATTTTGATTACTTTCAACAAAACAGAAAATCACTATCTTTGCTAATAGCAAAAAGTTTGAGAAAAGCAAAAGTAGTGGTAGTAGTTAAATTTGCTCAAAATGGAGTGAAAACGAGGTCAGTTAAGTGTTCCACACCGCAATGCAAATTTATGCAGTGTGATGAGGGTTAAATGACAAAATAAAGCCAATTTTCCCATTTCAGCACAACTTACACAGTTTTCCTCGTTCTGTCTCCTCATCCGTATAGAAACAGACTATAGCAAGCAGAAATTAACAATGTGGTGAAAGATGAGACTAACAGTGTAAAGGCCCGTTCCATCCATCAGAGCCATCACTCAGACACTATAACGCTGAGTAACGACTCGCATCAGAGCGTGTACACTTTTAGCACTAGATTACCCATAAATCCCTGATAAACACTGCAACCGATCGAACCCACGGCCAAACATAAAGTTGACAGTACTTATAGTAGTCCATTACAATGGACCTGGGCGAGAGGAAAGTCTCCACTTATGTTTACCTCGACAAGGATCATTCTTCACCAGGAACTCCGTCAGTGGCGTCCATCCACCACCCACCCGAACCATCACATTGCTTCGCAAAATTCGCACCAGTCTCAGTTTCTGGGAGTCACCAAACTGGCAACGGAAAAAAAACAAATGACACAATCCTAATCTTAATAAATAAACAAGCGTGGTTGAGGCAGTGAAATTCACCTTGTACATGTTGCCGTTGATTTTACTGATGCGGTAAGTATTATGACAGGTGCACAAACTGGTTTGGTGTTTAGCTTCATGCTCAATGGCACTTCCTTCGATTTTCGACAGGTCCAAATGATGCGATTTCGGCACCGTGGCAGAACGCAGCGCGGTGTTAAACTTCTTCATGTCGATGTATCCGTCACCGTTTGCATCTACTATGTTTGCCACGACCTCCATTTCTAGTCTAGATGTTGGGAATTCTAGAAATAGGGAGATTCAAGCGGTTAAAATAATAAATAACTGCTAAAAGGTGGAAAGTAAAGTGGTATTTACTAGATTTCAGTATGGCATTCACAAATTCATCCCGTGAAAGACGTCCGTCACGATCCAGGTCATAACGATGGAACATATCAATAAGACGTGCTTTCTTGCTATTCATCCAATTCAGGTAACGACGTCTCCAATTGTCAAAATCAAAGGTCTTCAGTTTTTCCACCTCGTTTGCATGTGCCAGTCTTTCTTCCAGTGCTAGTTGGCGTGCTTTCACGATCCGCACCACTCTGTCCCACTTTTCACACATCTCATTCACCCTTACGCTTGCGTAACCGTGTCCATAGTCTCCTGGTGGGTGCTCCAAAGCCTTGCCCCTGCTACCAACTTGCCGTTTCCTATCAACAGCAGATTTGCGCGCATGTCGAAGTACTTCATCTCGTTGAGAGCGTCGTTTTTCCAGCTCGGCTTCAATTTGACCAACCTCTGCTAGCAGCCGCTCCACTTGGGACGTATCAATCTCAAATCCAATTGAACCACTCTCAATACGACTGGAGGAACCAGAGGAGATCTCTGATGTGACTTCAATTGAAAGTGGGCCCATAGAAATTGTCGGCTGAACATACATACGATCAGAGCATAAAATGACCTCTGTAGTGTTGAGCCAGCTTATTAGTGCGTCTAGAGTTAATCTACGCTCTCGCTGATCTTTCGACAGCTGCGCCAATTTCGCTTCCCGTTTCTGTGACCAGTCTAGCATCTACGAACCAGAAATATTCCAGTCAGAAATGCACAGGTGGAAGAGGTAAAAATAGACTAGAGACAAGACACTCACTTCCTCCCATCGCGTGTTCACGGCGTTCATCCACTGGCGAATTCGAGAAGCGCCATTTGGATTGTTTTTGCACTCTGCAAGAATTCTATTTCCCCGAGCCAGGCAGTCACACACGCGGGACTCTTGAGCAGCCATTCCTGAGGTTATCGCAGCCACCTCGGCGTTCGCCAATTTCTCCTCAACAAGCGGATCTGTGGAATCCATTACACGAGGATCGTCACCTTCAGGGAGAGCGCTAACCTTACGCAATGTGTACTCCGCTCCTGCACAGTAATCAAAGACGTCTTGGCAGGATCTTTGAAACTCCTCAGCCTAGAGAGAGTTAAGAAAAAGAAAATAACACATGCAACTAGCTATTATCTTAATGCGCATGTGGCCACATACTAGTTTGTTCTGTTTTTTCAATACAAGTGCATCATTAATTTTGTTCGATACACGCATTTCCCACCCACTAAAACCTGTCATTTTCTTCAGAAAAATAGCATCCTACGCATATGCTATTAAGTTTCCCCAACTGTTGCGTGCATATATACATTGTCATGGTGTTGCACTTTCTTGACGAGGCATTATTTTGACATCCAATAGACATCAATCCAAAATAGTGTCTTTCAAAGATTCATAGTCCCGATAAATCCGCAGGAAACAAAATTTAACAACGGTTTTTGCCCCTATATTGTTTCATTCTCAAGAATGTTTGACAGGAGCAGAATATTCATAATTGGCTTTATCTTGTTCAAGCATCTTAACATCATAAACTCACGATCTTATGAGCCAATTTAAGATTGTCGGAGCGTGCTTTGGCTTTGAGCTGAACCTTTGTCCACTGAGCGTTGAGCCCTGCCAGTTGCTCTTGCATTACGAGGGAATCAGTCAATTCAGCAGCGTCACTGCTTCCTTCCGGTCTACATTTGGTTAGCAGTTGGGATGCCGCAGTCTGTAATTTTATCACCGAGGTCTCCCTTTCCTGTAGCTGATCTAACAAGTTTCGGTGGACTTCTTCCAGTTGCTGAATAGGTAGCAAACGGTGATTTAAAACTACTTCAAAGGTACTACATGCAGAATGAATTAGCAATACAATGAGAATGTGGAAAACTAGACGCCACCGCAACTGAAGAACTTCCGCCTACTCCCTCACCTTTACAGTTTCAACATCTCCAGCACATCCTTTCTTCTCGTTATCGTCTAGAAGACTGTCAATTTTGTTTATCCATTCAAGAAGCGAAACAAATGCATCTTTGTACTGACCCGAACGCAATAGAGCCTCTTCAAGGACCTTTTGTCTGAAAGACACCAAAGAGAAGAGAGTTCAAAACACTTTTACGATGCAATTCCTCTCAGAAATTGGCCAATTTTTACGCACTTTTCAAGAGACTTGTTACAAACTGCGTTCCAGAAGTACTTCAATTCACTCAACATGCGGTTCAATTCAATTAGGTCGTCCCGGGGTGCCTTATCCTTCACCTTGATGAGGTGTCGCCTTACCGAGTCGTAGGAGGCACTGTGAGCACCCAGTTCACGCTGGAACTCGCGATGCTGATTCAGTTCACGCAGAAGAACATTGGGTTGGGTACTTACCGAGCACCAAGTACTTTCTTGCAAACTCGTGTTCAGTTTCTCTTTCAGCCAGTCTGTTAGCTCTTTCCAAGCTGATACCAATTTTTGTGATTCCTGTATACGAAATTGCAGAGAAAATGACATAAATGGATGTAAACTATGAGAATATTAGTGGATCGCTTGAATGAATCCGCATTTCCTGTATGCTGGGCTTTAGCTCAGTAAAATACATCGAACTTGTCGATTAAATTAATTGAAAGTGAAGCACTAATTTCTAACACGCAGTGTCAAGAAATGCAGGACTACCCGTTAACTCTTCCTGTTAGTCAGATTTGGAATTAAGAAGCCTCTACCTAAGCTTGGCAGAACCATTACGCAAAGACCGGTCAGTTGAATAAGACATTGAGGGTTCATCAGCAAGGAGGGAAATACAGACTCCTCTAGGCACTTAAAAGCGACCTTGGGAATAAAATCGTAAAATAAGCAATCTATAATGTGGAAATTACATCTGAACTCTACAGTCTGGTCAGTGACTCTTGTAATAGTAAATTCCTTGTATACCACTAATCTCAACTAAACAGGGACAAGTTTGGTAAAAACTCACCTCAAGAGCAGAATTGAAGTGCAGACCTTAACATAACAATTAGTTAAAAAAACACCTAAGAAGAGGGCCTCAGGAAAGCGGTAATAGACTTTGTTGACCAGGTATTACCAGTAGAATGACACAAATGGGATGAAAGATCACCTTTAAAGCAGTGGCGAACTGCCGGCTCCTGTCAGCGCTTTTCTGGAACACCTTCTCCCACCTTGAGTGGGCACTAGCTAGGAGGTTTTTCACGAGAACCACATCCTGTTCCAACGCATTCGATCCAATAAATAAAACTGCTCGATCAAGTGGTGTCAGAGCGGCTTCACGCTTTGAAGCGATTTCGCGCCGTAACGCTATTTGTGTTGGAAGTTGAAGTTGGAGTGTGGATGGAACAAATGAGATATTGGGTGCTTGATTAATCCGTCGCTCAGCTTGTGTAAGCCATTGAATAAAATCTCCGAGATCGTTATGAAAAGCCGAAACTTTTGCTACACCCAACTGTACTTGCTTAAGGCGGTCCTGTGACTGTGCATCCAATTGCGCATGCTGCTGGCTCAAGCCGTCAAGATGACCCACTAGATGATCGCGTGTACTACCGGCGGAAGCTAGTAGACCCGCTGAAGATGAACGCAGATCTCCGATCTGGTTAAAAAATTTAAGAATTCTCATTAAATAGGAAAATTGGACTCTCATCTTCATTTATGATGTCCAAATATCAGCATGACTTTAGAAATGAAGTGTGACTTCGAAGAACCAGATTAAAACTGTTTACACTGTGTGTCACACCTGTTTTCCGAGCTTTTCCACTGAATTGTGCAATTGAAGGGATCGGTTTAGGCTCTGCTTTGCGCTGTCAGGTAGACCACCAATGAGCCGAGCTCCGGGAGCCGAAATTTTTCCTTCAAGCCGTCGACATTCTCGTCGGAGTTCGTCCAACCGACTGTAGAAGTTTTGAGCCTACGAAGGACAACGACCAGCAATTAACAATACTGGCAGACAATTATGCCGATAAGAATGAAAGCACGTGTCGAAAAATCACAACTGTGGACAGAATTTAGGCTTTTCTCTTCTTCAAAGCAAAGGAAGAGGTACTCGCCTCCCGAAGTGCCTCATCCAGTCTCGCCTGTTTTCTCAGAACGGATTGTTTCAGTTTCTCCCAAGCTCTATTCATCTGCGTCAGTTTCGTTGAGACTTGTGCCTGTTGCATAACCTTTGCCTCCTGATTTATTTTAACCACGTCTGGCTGCCGTCTTGCTGCATTGGTTTGGATTATCTAGACATAATAGTAATAATGGCATGGCATTTAGAACTTAACCACTTCAACTAAAATAATTCATCCTCCACTAGAAGGGTTCTGGGACTCAAACCCCAAAAAGAGTTTAAATTGTAACTTATAGGACAGTTCGCTTAAGATTGTGTAAGGGTTTGTGAAGGTACCTTCAAGAGAATAGCTAAGTTGTTTACCTTCGCTCTTGATAGTTCAAATTCCAGAGACTTTTTGTCTCCCCGTGACACTGAGATGCCGTCAATATTGGCTTGCATCATTTTAATCCACTGAATGAGAGCGTCCAAAGCGGAGTCGAAATCGCCAAGTGTCATCAGCTGTGTCTGCAGGTCATGACGACGGCGATTAATTGCATCGTTGAGTTCATTCCATCGCGCGGTTGCTGATGTGAGCATCAGTTGCACTTGCGCTCCTCGTTTTCCAATATCACCACTGACCTTTGAAGGCGGCTGCTCCGGAGCTGAAAGGTTTTTACGAGAATCAGAAGTTTTTTGACAACATTGCCATTGGGTGGAGTAACCTGAGCCGGTCATGTGTGCGCTTAGTGCATCATTGCTCATTGGATGAGTAGAAAATTGTGTGTATCATTTCCTTCATTAATTAGGATAATAGTACCTTGTCGGGCTTGAATGGTCAAACAGATTCCTACCTACTGCATGCGATTCAAAACTAACCTTCGGAAATTCCTGCTACTGACATCAACTGACCCGCAACCCAGTTCAAATTTTCCAGTTGTTCGTGTTTCGGTGGAATCAAGGAACTCCATTCTTCAAGCTGTTCCATTAATTTTAAAACTGCATCAATAGTATTTGCAACCGGTTCAAAGGCCTCAAATTCAGTTTTTGCTTTTTCAAGTTGGTCGACAAAGACATTCAGATCAGTCTAAAGTTGTTGACACATTAAGTACGACAGAGAACCTTACCTGAAGCTTTTGAGCCGTGACTAAGTGATCCTTTGCCGCTAAGAGTTGCTGTTCACATGTAGTCGTAATATTTTGTGCAATTGCTGAAACCTCGCGAATGGCGTTGTTGATTTCCTTTTTCAATATACTTTTCTCTTCCTCACTTCTGGCCCTCTCATCAATCAACAAATTGATTATTTTGTTCCCAACACCTCGTAAAGCGTCCAGTCTTTCACTAGAACCTTCGTGTTGTTTTTGGATGTCCTGTAGCGCCTCAATTTGAGAGGTGTATGTTGACGGTTCCAGAGGCAGTCTAGCTACATGTCCAGATGCCACAGCATCCATAGAGCGTCGTAGTGCGATTAGACTTCCTTGAAAATTCGATAAAGGTAGCCAGAACTCTTCAGAGGCCAGACGATGTGCCTCCACTAGACTGGTGAGGCGTTGCGACACCTTGGCACGTAGTTGAAGCCACTCTTTTTGTAAAGACTGGGCTCTATTTAACACTGAAAAGCAAGTTATGAAGAATACGATTTCATTCCAAAGGGAAACAATGACTTAGGAGACATTTCAGTACAGCATGCAAATAGGGGCCGAGCAAAACAATAATGTGACACCGATTTCATGCACAATAAACATCAAGGCAAATAGTCTTGCCGATTCTGGTAAAAGAAACTTACTCTCGCCTCCAAACATGGCTGAAAAGTGAGGACATTCGGATTGATTAATCAAAAAATTTCCACCGAATAAAAGCGCACAGTAAACACCTCGCTCTTTACGGTCTAACCATAATGAAAAATTACTACTTTGCTAATGTTGTTCTAACTTAGTTCACTACTAGACTTAAACTTTAAATGAAATTCGTGTCCATGAACACATTAGGAACTCAGAGATGGGCTTAAGAGCTGGCAGCTAAGAAAAAAAATGATAGTCTTTTAAATGAACATTGACAAAAAGAATTCCATACCATTGACATCGATTACAGGTTCGTCCTCGAGTCCGACTGCAAGTGGCGATCGTTCAACTGTGCTAAACATTTCTGAACGGGGAGCCGACAAAAATTCCTCGATAGAACTAGTCAGTTCCACTAAAGCCGGCAGTCGACGCTCCAGTGTGTCAAGAATGGCTTTGCCTTCAGCGATCTGACTACCGAGGTACTCAGTCCGCATACTGACGGGCTGCTGAACGTGGGCAGAGGGCGCGAGGATGTTTAGATCGAATTCTGGGGGCATGCGTGGGGGCGACAGATCGTGACTCGGTGGTTCCAATCGCACACCTATTGTAGCAGCCAGATCACGCGTTTCATTCAATACCTCATTCAGTACATTTAGTTTGTCGTTCACCTAGAACAGAAATTTCGAACAATTAAAGGGGGAAGGACTGACTTCCTAGGGAATGAACAAAATAATCGACAGCTCTTATGACTCAAGTTCAGCGGTTTTTTGACCATCGGAGGAGCTATTTTAATGGGGATCTGTAGAATGACATTTGCAACCGCAGATAAGGTCATGTTATTTTAGTCTGTCACACCACTAATGACGTCGACGACAACCATATCAATGAGAGTTAGTTTCTTTAAAAAAATAGTCAAATGAAGTGAGGACTCACGTCAATGGAGTTAGTGACTGCATCTTCAAGATCGATTGACCGATTTCTAATTCGTTTGGCGAGTTTTCGAAATCGTAAGCTGCTCTGTTTGATTTTGGTGTCAACACTAGTTGACTCAGATGGTGCTGTTAGTGCTGAAAGCGCGGCAGCAGTGCTAGAAGCCTGTTCAAGAATCACTTTGTAGCCATCTAATTCGCGTTCTAGTGTCTGTACCAAAAGAAAAGGGGAAAAGTTGCAGCCTCAATGATAAGACAAAGTTAAGCCGAAACCAGTAAGCATTCAAACTTCAAAGTGTCGGTGCGGGATGCTGTGGATCAGACATTTACCATTAGGTACAAAGTGGAGCACGCTAAACTAAGCCAACACTCATAGGTGTTTGAAACGAAAACCGATTGCGCATTTCTTATAAAACTCTAAAATGTTACAAAATTCAATCTCAAACTCTAAACACTTGCAAGAACCACACGAAATCAGAGACGCTCCATCACCGGGATTGAAAGGTATTACGAATAATTGAGTGCCCAAATTGCAGTGCTCAAGCGCTTTGAATAATCATTAGCAGAGTTGCCGCCCTGGGAGGACTACTTTACTTCCCTTAACATTGCATTATTGCCAATATGGCAAGTCAGAAATAAATGTTTTACCCTTTCTCATAAAAGTGGGGTGACATGATTAAATAAGGCTTCAGATACATTTTATTACGCTAGTTCATTATAATTCTTCGCTAGGAAGAACGAAAGATCACAGGTGCATAAAAGTCCGGCATACTAGAAGCTGTATTCACTACTTTACAACGCCCCACACGCTTCTGAGTAATGCATTTTTATTTTGGTATTTGATAAAACTTTAAAGTTTTTCAATGTAATAAACATACCTTTGCAGAAATATGCAATTTTCGTAGTGCATCGGATTCTTCTTCCACAGCTAGTGGTGCCACAGGAAGTTGATCGAGCACACTTTCTGCTGACGTCATCCAATTGTCCACTTTTGTTAGATTTTCGAAGAGGGTTTTTGAAAGCGCCAATGCCTGTTGAGATCGAGCATCTGCTGAGTCAAGTAGGGCGTCGATCTCCTTGTCTTGTTGTATAATCCGCTTAACCATTCCTTCCAGAGTTGGACTCAGGTCTTCCTCTGTGTTGCGATGAGGCATTTTGTCCAGTAGACGTTTCGCTTCCACAAGATGGGCCTCAATGTCTGATTGACGTTTCGAAAGTTCAGAACGGAACGCATTTATGCCGCTAATTAGACGATCTATTTGCTCTGCACGAGCTGGTAACACTGCAAGGCTGTAAGAAGCGTTCTCTGGATTGTCATCTTCATTGAGCGAGAGGATCTCTCTGGATGGTTGACTTTGAATCTTGGGGTCAAGACGACGCATCGCTTGTTCCAACCACTCCTCATCTGCTTTTAATTTTAAGTAAGCATTCTTGATCTGAATTTCTAGCACTTGGTCCTTCTGTGATGCATCCATTGCCTACGGAAAAGGTAATAACATGAATGTGGAAGTTTAGCGTGACATTAACTACAGAAGAAAGAAGGAGGGTTACCTCGCTGTATAGGTTATTAAAACGGGAAATATTGTCGGCAGCAAGTTCTTCAATGGTCAATGGGTGTCGTTGGGACGGTAGATCCAAGAAAAGAGCATGAGGTAAATTCTTTCGAATCTCTTCCAGAGCACTTGTCAACAAGTCTATATGCGGTTTCATTTGATTATTCAGCTCATCTCCAATAATCTTTGAGCTTTCACCATTTCTTAATCTTGACTCCAAGTTTGGAAGTGTTTCGGTGAGATAGGCGTTTGATTTCAGGAGGCGATTGATGGCTGATTGAGCAGATTCAACACCCTGGGAGGCGCTATTCACCTTATCGAACAGCTCAGTGAATGACGATCCAACATGTTCCATCTTCTCCTTTATCACGGATGCACTAGAATCTTAACACAAAAACCTCTGTTTACTTATCCGAAGGAAAAACTGAAAAAGGGACTAATTCTTTAGCATACCTGGACACATTCCTAAAAGCTCAGTTCCACGAGTTTGTAGCTGAATAACGGTATCGGTTTCATTCATGCAGTCTTGGGACAATTTCTGAATGAAAGATGGACTTAATTGTAAGTAAATGACTGATAATTGAGTGGACATAATTGAAACACCACGCACTTTCAACTCTGCAACCCTGTTGGCATTTGTAACGACTGGATCTCGAAAGATCGGCAGTTTGTTGAATCTGAGTTCAATATCTGCCAACCATCCAAGGTAGGACTCGTAGAGGGAGTTGAATTCCCTCAGACGGACTAGAACGTCGGACACCTTGTTAATTCGAAAATTAACCTCATCAAAGACATTTTGATAGTCATCAATCAACTTGGCTACGTTATCTGAATGAGCTTCAGTATTTGTAGCTTCAGCCAAAAGCTCCAGACTTTCACGGCGAGATTGAAGGAGGTTTCGAAGACACATGAGTTTGGTCAGTATTGCATCCAACTGTGCAACATTTGCCACTAGAGACGGGAGTCCTTGTCCCGCTAACTCATCGCGAACCTACAAAATAAATTTCACATCGGATGAAGTGTTCCTTAGGCGTTTATGGAACCAGAACGTTGTTCGCTGTCTTCGAAGAATAGCAGTACTAAAACTAGCTGTTTTTAATTACTCTTTTCAAAACACTCGATTTTAAGTTATGAAAAGAACATAAAAGTCCTCCAACAAATTAGATACAGAAATGAGAACCTTCCAGTAACTAAGTCTAATTTATTATGAATTCAATGTCTGGACCCACCTACTCCGACGTCTTAACGTAAACATATTCCATGAAAATAGTTCAACGCCAATCACAGCCAAACATTTCGGACAAGCCAATAAAGCTTACATTTTGTATGACGCTTTCTAATTGCCGAGCACTGTTGTTCTGTGCCGTGAAGAAGACGGACGTGTCACCAACATGTTCCTTCGCGGTGCTAACCAGAGCAAAGAGATTCTCAACCGTCGCCCTAGTGGAGTTTAGATCCTGTTCAAGTCCGCGCCTTCCAAGGCCTGGCTGAGTCATTTCACTTAGGACTGCACCGGTCTTTTGAAGTCGCTCCAACTGATTTCTCAGTGGCATCAAGTACTGGTGCTCGTAGTCCTCCAATTTTTGTGACGTTGGCAGAGGTCTGTTGGTTATAAAACGATGCTATGAAGCGTATACAGTGTTCCTATTATCCTCTACTCACTTCATTCATGCCATTCATTAAAAAAGCCAAAATTCTGCTCATTCAAAACTTACTAGGAAGTCATCCAGTGCGTAACATATCACCATTATTCCTTTCATTAATCATCAAATAATTAGCCCCATTTAATACAACGCAACACTGAGACCCATTTCAAAGGGTGTTTAGGTTGCTGTCCAAAGAAAGCATAAATCTTCTACTACACAAGCTTAATAATTAGCTATTAAGCAATAATGCAAAGTGGCGACAGTAGGCACTCACCTGTGTGGCTGAATGGGGGATGAGGTGCGAGCATTCGACAGACTGCTTGAAAGAAGCTTTTGTTGATCAGCGAGTTGCTGTGCTACTTCAATTTTTTGGTTGATCCTTTCGGTAGCCTCGTGCGCTGACTGGGAAATACGACTGGACTGTTTCTTGAGATCCTTCAGAAGACTCTCTAACAGCGGGACTGGCGCCAAGTCCTTCGTATCGTCCTTAAGAGACTTCAACGCGTCGTTGCATTGGTTCAACTTTAAGTGAGCCAAAAAATACATTTTAAGAAAAGCTTCAAAGACGACTTATGTAAAAATGTAATATATTTTGTAATAATTTGTCAAACACAGCAAAACTTCCAATTACTTTTTCGGAAATCTTAGTAACATCTTCCAATCTGCTTGAAAGGGTGTCTAAATTTAGAACAGTGTTTTCGGAGCCAGCAGCTTCAAGTTGGGCCTCCAATTCATCCATACGGCGTTTGATGAGATCTGTGCGTGTCAAAAGATTGGAGGTCGCCTTTTGATCATCTTGTCCACCCTCAACCGCTCGTTTTAATGAAGATTTGAGGCACTTCAAGCGCTGCCGCAACTCGATTTCTTGCTGTCGCAGAGGTTGAATGGACTGACCGGAGCTCTCGTCACCAAGGCTTAACAGAGTTTGTTCCAAATCACAAATGTAAGAGTCAAGACGTGGAAACTCATGGCTTGATAAATCCTGTTGAAAGGACTCTAATCTGCTCGTAGAGCTTAGGTTTTTGAGAAAGCGGGATTCTAGATCGTCAATTGTGAGCTGTTGAGCTTGCAATTCCGTCTCAATGGGTTTACTCTTGGCGAGAATTTCTTGAAGAGCCTCCTGCAACAAATGGAAATGGTTACTTGAATCCATTAATACTTCGAGACATGAAGCAGCGTATAGGAACGAGTAATTACACTTTTATTGGTATATCGGCTTTTGATTTGATCCAACAGGACCTGAAACTTCTCAAGATCACGTAAAAGATCCGGACACAACACCTCTGCGTCGGCGTGAAGACTTGCCAGGTGTCTGTCACGCGATTCAATCAACGTCATGAATGTTTCCACTCGTTGCATTGCCTTTGTTAACGCTGATCGAGTCACTGGATACGAGCCATTCTCGAAGACTGGACACTCAATAGCTTGTGACTCCAAATCTAGCCAAGCCTGAAAAGAAGGTCGTCTCGGAATCATCGGGTTACTTGATTATTTGTACGAAAAATGAAGCACTTTTAATGTGACTAGACGAACACAATGCAACGAGTACCTGAAATGCCACCATTCTGTCCTTTAGATCATCAATTTTGCATATTGTTGAATCCACTTCAATTGGAGTTCCCTTAATTAGATCTGGCTCAGCTCCTACAACCGCATCTGCCGGTAAGATATGCTCATCTTTTGAGATTTTTGCCTAAAAAGAATAAAAGAGACTGTAGAAAATGTTGACAAACAAATTTTAAAGAAGAAAAAGAACATTCTATGTACTTTTTCACCAAACTTGGGTTCCTCTAGGATAACTTCCTCCGAGTTTGCAGTTTCTCCTTCCGTTGGTATCTCGCGTTCACCCGCGCTAAAATAACGAAAATCTCATTTTAAGAGCACAGTTACGGTTGCACGGTGTACATAACCTTAGAAGCAGCAAAACATGGTTAAGTAGGTTTAAATTAATAAGATCAAGACTAGTTATGAGGATAAAGATGATTACACCCGCCCAGAATATGAGATTTTGACGACTGGGTGAGTAAATATCGAAAAGAGCGACACCTACTCCTCCAAATCTTGTCTCTCTGAAGTTGCGACACTTTGTTTGGCGCACAGGGCACTCTGAAGTGTCTCCAATCGGGACTCAATTGCGCCAATCAGACCATCAAAACGTGAACGACAGCCACTAACACGAGCTGACAGCTCTGACGCGTCGGTAGTAACCGAGAGTGAGTTGATGAATTTCCCTGCTGCTTCTTCAAAGGTTTGAATCGTTGGTTTGGTTTGAATCAAACCAAATTGGAGAGAAAGTAACTAAAGTGATAATAAGATTAATTATTTAAAGATGATGAGGGAACTTATCTGAATTATCGGGCGACACCTACGTTCTGCAGTTGATCCTTGGAGATGGAGACCGTGGAGAGAGTCTCAAACATTTGTGAATGTCGACTAAGTTGAGTGTCCAAGTCGTTATAGGACTGTTCGAGCGCAAGAGCCTGCGAATATGTGTCCGATATTTCTGCAACTCTATGCTTGCAGAGAGCGTCCAATGCCTGCCACTTCTTTTCAATGTTATTCATTTGATCGCGAATGCGACCAGAGCCCCTTCCAGCTCCCTTTTGATTAAGAAGCTCATTTCCAAGTCTTCTCAAACCGTCGATTCGTGGAGTCATAGTTTCAAATTCATCTCTAAATCTGGAGAAAGTCAACGAACAGATGAATGGAGATGTAGACCCGCCTCTGACTGTAACAATGATAACATTTCTTTTCATTTGTACTCATATGAAGTGCTTATAAACTGGAATTTCAATTTAAAAACTTGAACGCACAAATTATGAAAAAAGATGTAGTTTTAAGCTTTGTGCGAATTCCCATCCTATTCGGATAGAAACGAGTTCTAAAGTGAGTTACTCTACCTATCCAGCTTCTTCCTCAAACTATGGATTTCTTGACAATTCACAGACGTAAGCTGGAGTTGAGTGATCTGATTGAGTCGCTGGGTCAACCATGCATTTGCCTCCGTAAATGCGTTCGCAAAGGTTTCTAGCCGTCTCAAAGAGCTTGTGGAAGCTGATTTCATGGAGCAAGCTCGACCTTTGAGCCTCTCACAACCGTTTCGCAAACTTTCAGCATCTACAGAACATCCAAAATGAGAGGTAAAGTCAAAAAGTTCAGCAACTTAGACTAACGACCAGAGTTCACTTTACCCTGAACCAACTTGTCGTCGATTAAGCTTTCAGATGGCTTCAAGAGACCACAAGCCAATTCCACTTCATTTTCCAGAACATTACACTCAGTAGCGATTTTTTCAAGCTCCTTCAATTGTTCACGAAGTGAGACATCCTCAATGGTTGAACGATCAGTAAAGATGCCAGTATCCAGACGTTTCTCAAGACTCTGCAACCAATCAAGCAGTTTTCCACGTTTGGCTTCAAATTGACTGGTGCGCTGAAGACGGTCCTTGCAGATCTGACGCGCCTGACGGATTGACTGATCAAGATTAACAAGTTCAGCTCGAGCGGTAGCTATTTTCTCTTTGGCACTGGTAATGCCCGGTTCTTGACCCAAATCATTTGTTTCCAACGCTAGTTTATTTATCACCTCCTCGAGCTGGTTCAATTCGGCTATCTTTGAGTTTCTTGTGTCCTGCAAACAAACTATGCATGTTACTAAAATAATAGAAACAATTAAAATGTGAAAGTGGTATTCCTAAATATCATAATATACCTCCGTTTCCATCAATCGGTCATTACTTTCGTCTTCGTTTATTCGGCCACCCGCAATGGCAGATAAGTCAGATCGTGCAGAATTCACAAATACGCTGATATTCTTTGAGATGCTGTCGAGAAGCAGACTCTTTCGCCCTAATTCATCCAATAGGATCTGGTCGCGGGATAGCTTGTTTCGCAGCTCAGCGCACCTTTGAAAACAATGTTAGAAGTAGAACAAATCCCAACAAATCAGGTTAACAATGGTGCACCTTAGTCATTGTAATACGAAGAAGCTTTAAAACTATTTTTAATAACCGACTGGTCGACTATGTTGTTTGTTTTAGTGATTTAAGCATCAGAGTTCATACAAGTGTCACGAAGTTCATTTCATCATGGCTATTCCTGTCTTGAAAATGGATAGAAGTTGTGATCGAAAGTTTATACGCATCATCAGAGTGACAAAAAATTAATGTTTGAGCTAAACTCACTTGTCGACCAGCTTTGTTGCTGTCACAACCTTCTCCTTCGCTTTTTCGATCTCCTCTTGTCGTTCTCCCAATTTCTCCAGCCTTTCTACTTCTTCTTGAGTCGATTCAAGTAAGGCCTGGAGTCCAGGTTCATGAGCAGACAATTCGGCCTGCAATTTGTTATTTGTTTTACTAGCTTCCAACAGGGTTAATTCATTCTTTTCCTCTGCCCCAGCAATCGCATCTTCCAGCCACGCCGATGTAGCCGCCAGAGAATCATCAGTAACATTAATGACACCAAGAATTGATTTAATTTCTTTCTCCATAGAGTCCAATTCTTTGGATAGGTAGGAGAGTCGAGCCTCTACATTTTCCAGTGGTTCGTTAATGCAAGTTTTGATTGTTGAAGAGGGTACCAAAACAGCTGGCAGTTTGCGGTTTGAAAGCTCATCCGCTTGCATTTTTAAGGCCTAGAGAGTTTTGGAAAATGGTAGTGTTACGCTCTAGACTTGCAGAACCCTTAAATTAAGTAACATTGACACTAATTTAATCGTAGTTTACCGCCTTTTGCATCGGGATATGCTATGTGATGTGTTGTCAACCAAACTTCACTTTTCAGCAAAGAGAATGAAAATGTATGACTTGCCTCAAGGCCTGACTTGATACGTGACATGTCACCCTTTAGAGCGAAAATTGAAGAGGCTTGATTCCTTACAAGCACGGGGTTAGTGATCATTTGCGGGTTTACGGGTGTACGGGCACTGGCCTCACACCGAGGGTTAACATCCACACCAGCGGCAAGAAGTTTCCGAGTGGACTGCCAAAAGACCTTTTCTGCTGCATCAAGAGATTCGCAACATTTTGCAATCCCCATAGTAAATTCATTGAAACTCATCGCAGCATCGGAGTATATAGAAGCGTACTCCCTCGCCGAATGCTCTAGCTTATTGAACTTGTTTTGTGTCCATTCCACCGCCGTTTCGACAGCGGAAATAACACTTTCGGTGGTTTGTGGGGGAGGAAGTTTAGCACCGGTGAGACTGGCGTATTCCAACTGAAATAAGACAATTCGAAGTCGATTGAGAAAACTGAGGTGCATTATCTCATTGTATTAATCAAATTAGTAGCATAATTAAGGGATAGTAATGGGAACATTATGATTCACATGGGACACAAACATGGCTAAAATCCAATAGAAAGGATACCTTAGCTGTGTTATACTTTTCCAAGCAGGTGAGGAACTTCTGAGCACTTGACATGACGCTTGCTAAATCCGCCTGCCGTGCGAGTAATTCGTGCTCTGTGCGACTAAGTTGGATCTGTTTAGCAGAGAGATTTTCGGGGTGAGAGGCTTCGATCTCTAATGTCTCCTTCAGTGACTGTTCAACAGATGTGAGCCACGGTTTCAAGTCCTGTAATTGAAACGTCAGCTGCTCAAGGTTGTCTAGACTAGCGGCCAGAAGATGTATCCTCAAATCCGCCTCCTGAATAAGCTATAAGAAACAATATTTTTTAAACCAAGGTCAATCTGATGGCTTGATTGGAACTCTAAGGCATTGGTACTACCTGTCCGAGTGCCAAGCGAACCTCCTTAGCCTTAGTTTCCAAAAGACTTCGTTTCTCTGAAGAAAGTGCAGCGATAGCTTCTTGAGCTAGCAACTCAGCTCTTTCGCAGACGGCTAGGGCGTCTTGTTTATGAATTAAAAGGTCATTATTTATTTCCTTAATAGAAAAAAAAAGAGTAAGCTATTTATTGCACTCAAGTGTGCGCCAATAGAGATGTTCTTAGGATTCACAGATCAACCTACGTAGTAACGGTCCAACAATTTTTGATTGTCATTGTCATTAAGTGAAATTGAGGTTTCATTAAAAATACGTTCCTGCAAGGTCAAAATCCAAGCCATTTTCGAATCTAATTCCGTAAGAACGCCGCCAAAGAGACGAGTGTAATTTACCTATAAGAAAACACAGAACTAGCAAGAACGACATGAAGGGGACAAAAAGTACAAGCTGGCTTGCAAGCAAGCAGGCACACATTAACATGCCGTGAGGGTCCAAAAAAAGGAAAACAAAAGCATTTATACAGGTTAAATTCACAAAAAGCGATAAAAGCATGCCAAATATAAACAAAAGGCCTAAATAAAGGCAACGCGTTCATAAATAATCAGTACAGATAAGAGGTGACACACAAAAATAACTTAAAAAGGACACCTTCAAAGCTGCTTAAAAAGAGTCTAGGCAAAATGTAGAAAAAAAACATGCGAAAAGGAGACAAGAAAACATAACGCAGATAGCAAAGCAAAACGGAAAGAAAAAGGCAACACACGATAATTAAAACTACCTCAGATTGAGGCAAGCTCGAAAGCGCAACAAAACTTGTTCCAAGAGAACTATTGGGCGCCAAAGAACGTTGAGAAAAGGGCAACGAAACTTCTTCCAAAATAGGAGACAAATCGCCAGACATATGACCAGAAGAGGAAAGAGGAAACAAATTTGGACAAGAACCATCCGAAAGGACCAAGGAAAGTCCGCAAAACTGACCAGGACCATCGAAACGATAACCATCATTAGAAACCAGAGACGAATACATAAGAACGTCAGAATCAAAGTTACAAGTCGAAGCAGCAATATCAGCATTAATGGAAGCATCAAACACATCACCACCGTCTGCACCAACTACACCAACCTCATCACTCACACTGCCTTCCACATCACCAACA
>UYWX01000047.1:0-72266 GCA_900622495.1 Hydatigera taeniaeformis
TGCTGTTTGGGTGATCAGCTGATTAGCACGTGTGCCGCATGCGGATGCATCGATTTTTCTGCGGGTTGGGTGATTCAGCCGTAAATTAGTGGCGCGGCGTTTTGCCCATCCGACTCTCTTGGTGACGCACAATGGAGTGTAGCCGCACTGCGACGAAGTCATTATTCGTAATGAAGGAAAAGAATCGCCAAAACGCATAGTCGTAATTAGCTCTGATGGATGGCTGAATAGATGAGGTTTGGGGTGTAAGGCCTTGATTGTACGGTTGCGGTCCGGGTTTTCTGCAATGTTTGTGTCGGAAGCATGCTCTTGGCATGACCTTTGACCCATAGCTTACTTGGGTTTGCACTTAGGTGTTTTAAGGTTATGGTTTGTCGAGGATCGGCTAAATAAATAATAGAGCTCTATTAAGTGAATTTGGGTGCTTCACCTAAATTATCAGCAACTTGGCATTGATTGAAGTGTCTAACTGGTCGCTTCCAGGTATGTTTTGCTTCGAATAGGTAATGCCATTCTATGCAACTGAATAGCGTGTAAGAGTGAAATTCTTCCCTTTGGATTCGTATTGAAGATCGTCTTAGATTTGTAGAGCAAATAGTCCAAGTGTAAAAGTTTGTGTGTTTGTGGTTGTATGCATATTGAACAACAAAAATGGCCTCTTAAGTAAACTCACACACTCGCTGAGTTTCGTTACTTACTGACAAGGCGTCTGTGGTATGGCTGAGGCCACGTTGAATAATGAAGTCCGTGTAGACGCGTCTGTGCGATCTTAGTCCCACGCTCCCTTACGCATTTCATGTACATCACTTCTCGCCTACTTGTCATTTTACACACGCTGGCACGACTATGCAAATTAAGCACCACACATATCTCTTCTTGTAAAAGGGTATTAGCATCTCAGTAATTTGAAAGTTTCCATCATCCCCACCTCAAAATTTTAACAAACTACTACTGTTGTCAAAATCAAGACGAGTCTCTCTGAGTCAGCATAGGGCGTCATCTACAAGTCAAGCGTAAATAGCTGTCAGTGCTAATGAGGCGATGGAAACTAGGAGATATATTTAGGCGTAGGCAAATTTATGCTTTGAAGTAAAAAGGATTGACTATTAATGAAATGTATATGGTTTTTGCATAAGTTTCTGGATTTTAACACTACAAGCGGCAGCGTGGATAAGATACAAGAAGTTAGGTGAATGCTAAATTGAAGCTATAAATTTCATTGCCAGCGTTCTTAAGGACGAGGGTAGAATATTTTGTCTCTCATAATCCTTGAGAGCGCTCCATCCAATGAACGTACAAGGGCGGAAGATCATTCCAAAATCAAGTTTTAAACAACTTAAATCTTGGACCTTGATTGCCAAAACTGAGGTCTAAAAGCGCGCATGTCAACAATCTCGCACACATGCATTGTGTGTACACCAAAAAACAATGTTTAAACAGGGCAACGTCAATCATCAACATTTTTCGTAATTCTCAGCTCTGTCAGAAGTCCGCGCAACTGGGCAGGACAAAGAAGGGAGGGTGTACAACAGATTGCCCATCTTACAGCTCTCCTCTTCGAGTTGATTAGTACATTTCTTGAAGTACTTTTGTTTAGAAACATGATGTGATGCTCTTATTGATCGCACATGTGGTTAAGGGGTTATTCAAACATTGCCAATGAAGCGGTTAAGAATGGGTCAACCGGCCTAGATATGCATTGTGTGGTGTATTCTTAGTTAATACCATCTCCAGCAGACCTGTAGAAATGCCACTTTTGCTTTGTGTCATATTGGAGTCTCAAAGCTGGTGAATGTTTTGACGTTTAAATGATTTTAAAGTAAATCAAGTAAATTTCACCTGTCGAGAGTTAAGGCATGTTTAATGACTTTCTTGGTGTCGATGAATTGTCTCTACTTCGTTTTAGTAATGTGGCCGCTCCTGGTGTGTGTGTGTGTGCACATCATACTTCTTCATGCCTATTAACGGTTAGAACAAAATACTGCAAATAAATGTTCCTTTATTTGCTTAGGATGCCATTGAAAAAGACTGACTGTCTTACTGTTCCAATCCGAATGGTGTGAAACCTTTGCAGTTGGAACAATAAAAAGGCTGAATTCCAGACTGTATGATGCCGAGTGTGTGTATGCGTGTGTGAACATGGTAACGAGTGGTTCCTATTGTCATCACAGTCTGGTCTAATCAATATGGTGTCACAAGGTAGTGTATGTTGCACATGTGCATTGCAACTGTGGTACTAGCCTCCGGTTTGTAAAATTTCACGTGGTGTAAGTCAGTGGTTCCCACCTCCTTCATTGGCTCTCTACACATGCGACCATGCACATGTGTATGCGGACCGAAGATGTGGAAGTAACTGCGATCCAACTGCCTCTAAACAGAGGTTCCCTGAGGTCAACGACGTGTTGGTCATAAAATCGCACACCAGTTTACCTCACATTCAATGGCCTAGATCGGCAAACTACAGTTAATTCACGAAGTGAACCCTGCCCTTGACTCACATTTACTTATCCTACCAATAGTTAACTTGAACGTGTTAAGATTTGCTACACAAATGTATCAGAGCACTTACTCGATTTTCTGCTCTGCACCAATCGGTATGGGGTAGCCTAGACCTACTGACTTCTGTCGATCATAATTTTCACATGCATTACACCAGCCTCTATAAGACCAATCCGAATTTGAAATTTTGAAGTGGCTCCTGGGAAATTTCCCACACTCTAAATTGATGGTGACACGTATATGCAGCGTGAAAGCACTGTTAGACTGAAATTCGAAAGTTCTCGTTGTCCCCCACTTTTCAATGCTGTTAACCTAAAGGTGACCTTACTCGCATTCTACAAACGGCACATTTTACTTCACCAAGACCAACCATTTCAAATTGCTTGAAAAAGGCTTTAGCCTCACTTATGGCTGGGCTAAAATATACGCACCAAAGATATGAAAATTTGATCAACATGGAATTCGTAAAATTCCTCCGGGTTTCGCAAATGGGATAGACTGGTGCAAATTTAATCTAAGAAGAATTTTTGAGGTATTTTAATCAGCTAAGCTTGTGAGGTGAAGATCCAGCATATATCCTCGCCATAATTAATTTATTCAACCTCTTCGTATTGACCTTAGAATATCGGCCACGAGATATGTGTGCCGTATCCTCCCTCGGGCTTGACCGAACACGTCCAACAACATTTATTTCCGCTAAATCTGCGAAGTCCACTCTCACACTGCACAATATGGGCGAAAACAATTATGGATGCATGAGAACGTCAACAAAATACCAGGTCTGGATGGAATACATTTTTTTATCAAAAAGGTTGAAATCTAGGGATCGTCTGAGTACACATTTGCACAAGTTTACTATAATCCGAATTTTAGGACAAGTGCTGAAATGTTTACCAAGACATCACGCAGGTTGCGTTAACCACTATTGAGAAATCTACTAATGAGCCTATAAGTTGCGTTTTCTGGATCAACTTCTCTCCCTCGCCCAACACCAACGCCCTTATTCACTCTTCCATTCATCTTTCTTAAATTCAGCAAATTTAAATCCACGGAGAGCGAAATCTTTCCTTTGTTGAAACAACAGAGCACGGTGTAGGAGGGAAAAACGGCAGTTCTCCAAGCCATATGACGCGGCACGTGGCTTTGTTCTCACCACATGTCCAGTGATTCAGCATCGCAACGTGAACCTCTGCAGAAACAATAAAACCCTCGGCCAAGGGCTGATTTAGTGGCAAACTTGAGTTTCATTGCATTCTCAAGTAGTTTTCTTCCCAAACAAAATTTCGATGTCCAGAGAATTATATTAAAACTTAATTCGTCTTAAAAATTTGACGTTCATGCTAGCGATTAGCACTGCCTCAGTAAAAGCGTAAAGTGGTTCACGTCAATTTGCCGTTCCTTAGGGGAGGCGGGATGGAGAGGAAGGGGGAAGAAGGGAAGGCAGGGCGACGTGGAATTGGTTTGAAATCTGGCAAACGGCCTAAGAGATGTAGTAAGAACTGGGTTACCCACTGATCTCCTGTCCCAGCACCCGCAGTACCGGTGACTCATCTGACTAGGATACCACTTAGTCACCCTAGCCTACGTCAGGTGTAGTGTTTGCCCTGAAACCCTCGTGTATGAGGGCCAACCTGCAATATGCACCAGTGCTGACTTGGTCCAGTAGTCATGGCTGAACTAGTTATGGGGCCCAAACAAAGACAGCCTGAGAGTCAGTGCGATGTAGGATGAGTGACATTTCGATACCCAGTGGGAACAGCACTCGGACACACAGACAAAGAACATGTGTTTTCAGATTTACTCAGTCGTTGCTTGCAAATGATAACATTTATATGCCAATAATCTTTGATATATATTTCTCACTTTCCTCAATTTTACTTTCGCAGACAATTTTAAGTGAATAAATTGCGTGCATAGCGTGGCGCTTAATCAAACTATACGGCATCATGACCTCCACGTCGATTGTGCATGATGTTATAGCGTGATTTGTATAGCCCTCTTGAAATACGTAGTAAAGGTGTTTGCTAAAATCAAATTCCTCATGATATTCTCCGATGGTTTATAGGCATTCGATTGGCTTACAAACCCTAGTTTGGGACTCGGGAATCCGCTTGTAACAAGCTATGATCCCTAAGTTTGGTATCTAAATCCAATTTCCTTTTTATGGAACAGCTTCATAGCATGATACTTCGAAGGTAAACTGTTAGTACAGTTCAATAAAATGTGCTTTCGCTTAAACCTGCAGTTAAAGATCGGATAATCCCAAAAGCAGGAAGTCACGAATTTTCCTCTTCTTTGTAACAACGCTCTTCATCCAGCTATTATTGGAACAGCAAATTGACGATCAAAATGGCGTCATTTGAACTTTGGTTGAGGGGACATAATACTTATCTTGTTAAAAGAGCAGACGGCGTGGTGACAGCATCCAAGGGTGGTGAGTAAATTGTAGGCTTCTACAGTGTTCGCAGGCTGCATTTTTATTACATGAATCATTTAGAATGATGCTTGAGCGGCTTTTATTGTTTATCACTTTAATCTGCATTCACGTGGTCTCAGAAACCTTGGAAGTTCTACAACCCCCAATAGGCACACCTTTAATTTGTGCTTACCTAAGGAACACATTATCGAATTAAATTTTTTATCATCAGCGGTTTTCTTCTCTGGGTACATTATAGTTTCCAGCAAGAATTAAATTTTATGCGTGTGGAGGGGCATTGTGGCACCAGGGAATGATAGAAACAACTGAATTACATTTTGTGGAAATAGCTATGGCATACAACCGTGAATTGTCCTTTAGTAGTTTCACTACGTCCGAGCCTTGAAGCACAGCAGATCATTTCAGAGGAAACCTTGTTTTAAAAAATCATTCAACCATTTATAACAATTTGGTAAAAAGGACCAAATAATGGCCTACAAATTCGTATGAAGCTAAATTTTAGCTTGATACGATGATAGGTGGCAAATATTCAAAAGTTCTCTTACAGCTTACTCATCCTCACACACATCAGTCAGCCTAGTCCCGAAGATAGAATGATTTAAGATAAACAGTGTCATAGGTGGTCCTCTACATGTTTTTCAAAGGCGAGGAATGGGATATAAGATGTTTTACGTTTATGTCTACGTCGTCTGACTAAACAAAACTCGGCCAAGAGTTGTAATCTATTCATCGCACTTCAACAGGTCGGACCACACCATGAGATCCATTTGAGTATTGATTACCTTTATCGATCTGTCTGGTTATGGGAGAAAAATCGATCAGGTGCACAAAATCATAACCACCCAAGCGTATGTAAGCTAGGCAATTACGTTATCATTCAATGGGCAGAATGAAATGGAAACATGCAGGAGCAAAGTAGGGATTTCAGTGCATGCCCCCGCAGCGATTGTGTACTTATGGACGTGCAACGAAGTTGGAATCAAAATTGGCACTTTTGACAGCAGTACCCTGTAGCATCAGGCCTAGATTGGTATGCACTATTAGCAGTTCAAATTTTATACATGGGATAAATGCCAAGAAATGTGGCAGAATGCATTGGTTGCCTTAAAATTTTGGAGAGGCGTTACGCGTTTTAAGAAGTAAAATCAGGAGCACTCTGACAATTGCTTTGGTGAGGGAAGATGCGCTTTTGATGTCTGCAGTCAAGTGTGGAAGAATTTTAAAGTGTTCGACCAATGTCACTCAAAATCGTTGGTCGTAGAAAGCGGTGCTGGATGTGGTGGTACGCTTAGTTCATTATGTACTTCACTTTGATGATATTGCATTTAAAGCATCCGATAGCATAAACAAATCTAAATAAGCTTTAAAATTCAATACAGCTGGCCGTACTACTATGAAACTGCGCATAGGATGCTGCCAGTTTTCAACTACTGCATGCGAGTTTTTATAAGAAACATTTTTAGAACACTAAATTAGCCACTCCTTTAGGCTAATATCATTTGAGGGAGAATACTTCTCCGTCAAATTAAAACGTAAACAACTAAAATTCCGAATTATGTTAGTCGCTGCAGAGAAGCTAGACACTGCGTTAAGACTGGGATTATTACTTTGTATAGCATGGTAAACAACTTTATTGTCTCAATCAATGTTTAGCGTTAAAAAAACGTACTTGGCTAGCTTTCAGTATTGAATGGAAATGTGTCTGTTTGGATCTGCAGGCGTGATGTGAGTCCCTTTTAAATGTTAACACAATATTTACCAGCGAGTTGTAACTACTCTTCATTGTGATATTGTTCAGATTGACTTATACATAGCATTCAGGGCATAACATTATTCTTGACCAGTCTCATTTATTAGCATTTTAATGCAGGAGAATGTTTAAAAATTAATCTTTATTAGCATGGATGATATTGTCGACGCAAGTTGAGTCAATGTTTTTCGAGATTTCCATGTTCATCATGAGGATGCGTCAACATGGTTTCAAGCGATGCGTATACTGCCGTGTGAAGGGACATCAGTAAATCAGCGCTTTACTCCATGCTTTTGCTCTCTCGGACATTTCAGTGAGGACGAGTTATGAAAAGAAAACAAAACCAATACACCCTACCATTTATGCGAAAGAAATGACAACATTCACTAGATTGTGGTGATTAATTCTGCCTGGGTCGGTTGTCTTCAGGTGCAAGGAAGGAGGGAACGGGTGGAATGAACTGCCAATGCTCCTGCTGTCCCCTTGATGAATGCGTGTGTACTTCAAATTCTATCGTGTCCTAGCCCGTATGCTCGCAGTTTTGCGTGCATAGGCAAATGAGACACATCCAGCTAAAGCTACTGTCACTCACTTCATCTGCCTGCCAGGCCTTCTCCTACATTGCTTGGTTACCTTCCTTCTGTATTAACACGCAAATCAGTTTCAAACTTCTCATTATGTGGCCACGTTCACTATTAAACCAAAATAACAAGGAAGCACTATTGAGAAACACTTATATGGTCATCAACTTGAGGATCCTCAGTATGATATGCTCCTATTTCCCCACATTTCTCCTGATCGATGCTGTTACCCATGAAATCTTACCGAAATTACCTATTTATGTCAATGAGTGCAAAAATACTGCCAATGACACAGTTTGTACCGATGGAAGATTTTAGTGCTAGATTCAGTGTTGTAATTCCCTGAACTTTGCTAGATATTGACGTTATTATGATAAGATTTTCCGATCAGTTTTATTTGTAAACAAGAGCTGCCCACAAATGCCTTTATTGCATTTAAATACTTTTGACTTAAACATAAAAAGGTTATGGTTAGCTCTGTATATTCAAATCCGCATTTCTTTCAACAACACTTTGAACTGGAAGTCAGTGACTTCCGGATTATGCACTCTACCCACTCATCACAGAATGAAGTACCGACGTTTCCGGCTATAAAAAAGGTTACAAATTTATGTCATTATTTTCTTGTCTAGATACATCAAGCTTTCTAAATCTTCTAATAATCGTTCCCTTCCTCAAGTTTTAATGCACCTTTCACATTGTCTGCCGCGAAATTGGTGCGACAAACGAATTCATCCACGGGGAGTGTTAGATGGCTTTCGGCTGTTGCACCTGAGTACGAAACCATGATCGGGCACTGTCATCACCTTATCAAATGCAGGTTTTGGTAGGGCTCAATAAGGTAGGGAATGGAAAGGATGAAAATTAAATTAGTTATCTCCTCTTAACAAATCACAACAACAAAAGTAGCAGACGTACAATATACGAGTTGTAATTCAGGAAAACGTGGTAAGCGCCTTAAACAAAATTTTCGGAAGAAATTTTAACATAGTTTTGAGTTGATGAGATCGAAAGGAATAACGACTTCCATATGCGTGACATTAACTGCACGGTAACGGTAAGATTCGTCTCTAACTCCAACGATAGGTGGAAAACGCTGTAACACATGGTTTGTTAAATTGTGCTCGGTAGGGAAGAGGTACAAATTAAATTCAAATGCGAGTGCGAGTACTCTTTCCATCATTAACCTGGATACCCTTAATGTACCTTCACCGCTCTTGTTCGAACCTTTCTAGACATCCTTCCTTTAATAAGGCTGAAATGAATGACGAGGAGGGTGGGAATGAAGGAGTTACAACTGTTACTTTGGCAACAAAACACCGTTAGAACGGGTGAAATTGTAACCACTGTATAATTACCTGCTTATTTTTGCCCATTTGACAATGGTGGGTGATTGAATGCTGTCCGTTGCATCCTTAGTTGCTATGATAGTTAGCAGTTCACCACAATTGAATGAATGCTCTTACAACAGATTGGTTTTTGCATAATCATGTCGGAGGGATGGGAGGGGGGCGCAGGGAAGGTGGACAATATCCATCGCTCGACCTCATTCAACGACATCGACAACACTGATGATTAAGGATACCTTGACACCACTATTGTGTAAGTCAAATACGAATTATCGAAATCTGGGCCAAAGCCGAGGAACACCAAAATACTCTAGCATGCTGTGAAAGGTATGGCATTGTGATCATAAATTGCTTACCTTTTCGATCATGGAAGGTGGATGCTTGCAGGAGTGAATACTTGAATATCATCCACCCAGTGCAGTTGGTGATAGTGAGAATGACCTGGCAGAGAGGGGTTGCAACCACGCTTGATCGCAAGTTTATGAATGTTTGATTACATTTCATGGCTGAGTGAGAGGAATACGAGAGGTCAAATTAAACAACTGGTGCTAATCAAGTGGATCTCATAGAAATACCATATCAACAGATCGTTGATGCTCCCATTAGTAGTGGTGTGGACAGTAGTTTTGCATCGGTAACTAAATTCCTGAGTGGTGATGGGAAACCGTCTCAAACATTCTCAAAATAATGCTTACTGACTTACGTAAACACAAGTTTTAGTTTTAGCAACACATTTAATGTCAAAACCACTGCGTTGGAGAGGGCAATTAAAATGCTACTGTACCATCCAGGTGCTTAGGCAGATCGGAAGTGAAATAACTCCATCAGAAAGTCGTCAAGCCTTCACCGAGGTGGAGCGAAAGAGGGACATTCAAATGCTGAACAGAAACTTCCACGATGTTAGAGTTCCTCATGTCCACGATGCATCAATTTGTCTCAATCCAGCCTTCTATTAGTCGGATTTTACCGGTACTCGTCCGAACTTCGATCTTCATTAAATATAGAAAATTCTTTTGTCAAATTCGCTTATCGGTTGTAGCTCTAAATCTTGCCTTATTAGGGTACGGTTTTGAAAATAAGGGTTAAAACCAGAACATGGGCCTAGTGTGAAAGCACGACCATGATGTACGTGTGGCAAGCCTTTTTGTGTGGGGATTTCACGAACAAAACTCATATGGGCCAAAAAATTGATCCCTGATGTGCACCACCTAAAGTTCAAAGTTAAATAATATCTTTTTGAATGAGATGTGTTAGTTCACACTAGCGTCCGATCTTCTACCTGTTCTTTAAATTAAATTCCGTTGTGCAAACACATTGGCTTGGTTTGTTTAAGTGACCTCAATGTTGGCGAAACTCAGGTCATGTGACTGGAGTGCTGTGGCGCGGTTCATTAACCCATCCATCCATCCGCCACTTAAGCCAAGAAATAGGGGTTGTGATATTTAATCCTGACTCAGCGCATTTACAATTCTGCTAGAATGCCTTGAAGTGGCCGCCGGTATTCCCATTGTCGGGTGCTTGGATTACAGATGATGCAGTCAGTTCTGGAAAGTTGGTAAAGATATTGAATGCCTTCAGTAGTTCTGATCACACCACTTCATTTGACCGTATGGTGTTATTTGTTTTAAATGCAATTTTTTGAAAATCGCTACTAAAATGCAGGGAAGCAATCAGTCACAATTGGTATGGTAAGTGGGAGAATCACGAAATCCAGTGTAATTTGTGTCGGATAAGCGGCATCTTGCTGCTCATTTATTCTCCCATGTGACACATGCAAACAAGGAAGGGATCTGCTGTGTAAGCACTGTACCTGGCCTGCAGTGACAATGGTAGATAAGATTACCTTAGAGGGTGATCAGATGCCGAAAAACGCTGTAGGAACACACTCTGTCCAGGTTGAATCAGCAACGGAGAGGAGCACAAAGTGCGAAGTGGGATGAGTAAGAATACGCTCCAGTGATGTAGGGCGTTGATGCTTTTCAATATGACAATGATAATAACAGAGGCAGTTTTATGGCATTTTATCTTGTTTAAAAACTAGATTGAATAAGTAGAACTCGCGATATTATAAACGCTGTCCATTAAATTAACCAATATTTGGATGGGAGCAGAAATGCCACTTCATGGAAGTCTTTGAGCCCGTAAGTAGGAGGAACTGTTCGATATGAATCCGGAAGGGAATTAATATGATAGCTCTTGACACCGAGAGCCTCAAAGGTTGATGAATTAATGAACCATCGTCAGGATGATACTCATTGTGGTTCTTCATCACTGGCCTAGCTACTTTGATACCCTGTAAATGTTTGTCTGTTTAGACATAATCACTTCATTGTTCAGCTATAAAGCCCAAGTAGACTTGACAACTGCAAATTCGTCGCATCTGTACCTTTTGATTACAGTCTCATGAGTTGCTTGTATCATGGACTGAAAATTCATTGAACCATAATTCGTAAATACTCTGCTATGGAAAGTGGAGTGAGCTTCAACGCATTCATTGGACTTTCGTATTTTGTTGATCCATGGATCACCCCTCCCATCCGCCTTGCTTTATACATTTACACATAAAATGGACGCATTAAAATCATGCCTCAGGTGCCAGACTTATTCCCAAGAGTGGCAACAACGTGCACAGGCTCTCAACTCAACGTTATTGTGAGAGACATTGAGGCGACCGTTCCCCTTCGCGCAACGACAATAATAATAAGCAAAGGATCAAAGACCGGATGGTAGACTAATCTCTGTGAACCTCAAGAGGATAAGACCAATCATTTAAAAGGCAAAGTCTAATTCTTTTAGACCCTTTCACCGATATCTAAACGGATTGTAAGTCAGCAACTTCATCTTCCAGAGCCGATTGCTTTATTTGCTTAATCATACTTTCAATAGCCTTAGACGTGGTTCAGTGTTCTTTGTTTTCTATGATAGACGTGCAGGTCTCTTAGCTAGAAACTATTTAGGTCGTTTGTCCTTTTGAAAAGGCCTGAGATGTTTCCCTGCTATGATAGCCCCGCAGACCAGTGCTAGTGGAGGCACCTGTGATCCACACCGACTAGCAAAGTCGGTCGATTCTCTCCGCTAAAGTATTAAAATGTGGTTTTGGTTATGCGTTTCTTTAATGACAGCGTTTTTATGTGTGTTAAAAGTTATAAAGTATTTTGCCGGCTTTTCTTACCGCGTTGCAGCTGGTAGAAATGGCGCAGACTCCGGAAGTTCAGTCACCACCACTGCCAAATGGGCACAATATGAACCCTAATAAAATAAACGCTTAGGGCCATTGTTGGCTTGAGAGTGTGTTTATTTTTGTGCACAAGAGATTCATGCATGTGGCTTGTAGAGTCGGAAGAGTAAACTTTTAGTCTCGTTGCAAGCAAAAAGTTGGTAGCTAAATGCAAGACTGTACCCACCTCTCTTTCCCAGTTTTTGCGCTTCGATCTTGCACACATTGAAAAAGGAAAAAAACTTGGTAGAACAAATCTTTCCTTCACTCTTTTTACGGCACATATCTTCTTCAGTCTTTCTGATGCCTTTTTAAAACTATTTTGAAGCTATCTCGCTTTGTCGCTTTCATCTTTCGATGCATTTCCGCCTTCCTGAATGATTGATTGCTTGTCATGAACAAATTAAGTGCTTCCACTCATTTGGTAATCTCTTTGGGGTAGGACCATCAAACTGTCCGCGGGTCTCGAAGTTTTCACTTCATCTTATTCCATGCTGCGTGAGTTTACAGTCATCTCAAAGCACGGCTCAATAATTTACGCCTTCTTAAGTCTCTATTTAGCGATAACTTTTTACTCCCTTATTAAATTCAGTGCAGTGTTGGAAAAACCCTCACAAGCATAGGTCATTTAACTGCCTCTCAATATCCTCATAATAATAATGTATAGCAAACTGCTGCATTTCTGCCTATTGCCTGGTATAGAAGCACAAACAATTGCAATTCAGTGCCACTTATTTCCATCTTTGCTCGCATCCCTAGTGATGCGATTTCTGCGGTAGTAAAATATTAATGCAATTTGTACTAACAGTAGCCTAGGCCTTTTGTATTCTTGCAATAAAGCCTACAAATGCCCTCAGAAATGTCTTGGTAGCCACGTGGATAAACCTTTCTCCAAGAACGGTCCGGAGTTGCCATGACGCAATTAATTGAAGGCTTCACCTGCAAGTCGCAAACTAACCGCTTTGATTTTAGTTTGAAGACCTAACGCGAGAATAATCCGAATGGGTGGCTTGGTTGCATCTAAAATGCCTGCACAATGGGGGGAGGGAATGGCAATTGAACGTAACTATGCGGGAGCACTTTATGTGGCCTTCCCAATCTCTCGCTATTTCGCCTCTCCGTCGGTGGTCAGGATGTCTGTGCCAACTTCTTTGCGTGCCTTGCAGCTTGACTATTTGTTGTAAACCTGCCACCAGGTTCAAGACTCCTGAATTCACAGGATATTAATAAACTCCTCGGGATAATTTCATTGTTAAAGTCCATTCGAGAAGATAATAAAAAGTTAAATTTCTTCGCACAAGCTGAGTAAAATTCATCCGTATTTGGCGGCAAATGTGGTCACACAATTTGACCCTCTTCAAAGCCTCCGCATCACTGGTCAAATACGCGACCAATCCGAGATCTGTATAATCTCGTTTTCAAAATTCCTACTTCATGACAAAAACATGAACCTAAATTTTAATGCATTTGAGTTTTTTAGGCGTACATAAAAACACTCATCTAGGCGTTATTACCTGCGCTTTTCTTACTTTCGGTAAACGGAGCCCAACTGTTGAAAATGTCATGGCGTTTTATGTGGTTAAATGCAGTGCTTAACAGACCACACTAATAAATGCTGTTTTATAGGAGCACAAATTCCTGCTAAAAACATTTACTTGGTGAACGACTAGTTCTGTCCACTTCTTTATTTACATACGGCATACGAGCACTTTCCATCGCGTGTTGCCTTTTGGTTCACGTGACACAGGCAGTTAGGGCGGCGCTTCCTTCCTCGTATTTGGAGGTCGGTTCTGTGCGTAAAGGCTTTGCCCAATGCCACTATTCTTTACTGTGTCCGACAGGTTGTCGGTAGTCTATTGTAGTAGCTTTAACAGGCTCGATAGGGATAGACACTAGCTGCCCAGACTTCAGCCCTTTAAGGCGAGTTCATTTGGCTAGAGAAGCATAATTTTACGGTAAGCGCCGTCAAAGTTGATAGCTTTTTGACCCACAACCAGTAGAACAGTCTATCTCCCTATCGTGGAAATAATGACAGCCAATTTCGTCAAAAAGCCCAGCGCTGCAGGTCCCAAAAGATCACTACTTAGTTCACCCTTAAAAGTGGCATCTGGGATGGGCAAAGAGGAGATGGTCGCCATGGCGACCTCTCTTCAGTGCTTTTTCCAGGCCAAACACCTCATGCGTGGGGCTTTATGCATGCTTCCACCGCCTAAATAAATAATTTCTTAAATTCTTAATGAATGACAACAAACTGATACACTCATCACAATGATGAAAGACTACCCTAGTGGTGGTGACGAGATTGGGATGAGCTTTTGTGCGTGTCTGTGGATGACCATAGGAAAGTTTGCTACCAAAATTTATTTGGAGGTTCGATATTAAGCTTGAAAAAAACACAAACTTAGGAATTATCAACAACTTAACCATCTTTGATACAAATTGCTTTGCAATTTTTGTGGCAAAATGCATGAGGCAACAAAAAATAGCTTAAAATGGGCTCTGTTCACTTTGAGTGCCGTATCCACACTGCTGACCTGTGTCTTGTTTAGTTTGAATCAATGGATCTCCATCTTTGGCCCTGCACCAGGCCTGTCTTACTTCAAAGACTCCTCATAAGCCGTCGTAGAAGGTACTGTGATACAAAGATAATGGGATATTCCTGTGAATTATTAAGGAGCTTTTGATTGCCACATCTTTATAAAATGCTGAGCAAGCGTGGGCTACACATTTGACCTGCATGTTACGCGCTTTGATAAATTTAATGCAGCACATGTAGTCGCTTGTAGCTTGGTATTTGGTCCTGGTAGCAATAATAAATGCATGCATTGATACGCCTCACTTCTCTCTTTTAGGACGGGCCCTTGAGTCGGGCGACAATATACAATCCGCCAGAGTACCATGGCTTCTTCCGTATTTAGGAAAAGTTCTCAAGCTCTGCATTCATGCCAGCAGAAAGAAAACGTCTTTTTAGAGGGCAGCTACCCCGATTTCTAAGATTGGATGATGAATGTTACGGTGACGAGAGAAGTGCACGTTCTGTCGACGGGCGAATTAGTGACAATACCTAATAGGAAAGATAAAAAAATATGTGTTTCATAAAACAATTCTTAACAGCACAAGCGACACCTGCAAGTGTTCTTTATGGAGCTAGCCAATGTGCCTGGATGAACTTCATTTCGGTGAACGCATAATGCCTTACCAGTCTTCGGGATGGAAGTCGGTTAGCTACATACAAGGTACCAGTGAATGCCTCCTCCCGCTTCAGTTCGCAAACCTGTCAACCCTTGGATCCAGTGAAATTGGAATTACTAAGGTTAATTACCTTTTCAATCTTATGGAGACTCAGTCATTAGTGCGATTTGTACAGGGACGCTATTCCTTACTACAATGAGTACCTTGAGGTATGCAATTTAGGGAGCAGGCTAAAGTGGAGTTGCGTGCGACGATTGAGTTAGCTGACTTCTGACCTATGCCAGCAATTGCAAGTAATATTGCACGTTGAATGCGTTTATTCTGCCTTGGAGTAATGTTTATATTATCTCAATAAGTGAGAAGAAGGTAAAACTTATTTGAATCCTGCAAATGATATGCTTTATAGATTCCAACGTATACGAAGTTCCAATGCAACATTCATTTGTTGTCTTGCAAGTTACACTCGCAAAAAGGTACATTTAGATCATTTTCACGAACACTGAACGCACACTGCACCCAAGTTTTAATTGGGTTCCTTCATTTTTGTACTATTAATGGTCCAAGCGGTAGAGCGGAAAATTTAGTGCTTATATAGGATCCAAGAGTAATATGCAAAGTAAAAGCCCAAAACTAGTAGTCGAAAGGAGTCAATTACTGTATAATTTACGCAATTATGTTTGTTGGGCAAAATGCAGATTATTTGAGCAAAAGTAAGCGTAGGATACACGACGGGCAGAAAGGAATTCAAGCTGCTAACATGGCCCAAAGTCAAGCCCACCTGGAGAAGGCACAACAACCAACCAGTGGCCGCGACCGTTACCAGGCCTTAAATAAGGAACAAAATAGCGCATTTAGCAGTGTTTACAGTTGTTTTACAAGACCAACCAACAGCTTATTCAGACTAATTGGTGAAGACAGTAGCAGACGATTGCTACTCGTTCGCAAAAAGTCAGAAAATTGTCTCGTAAGTACAACAGCCACATGTAGATTCAGTACATGTGAAGGGCAATTTTAATTAACAATGAGCAAAGAATGCCACACTACCATTGTACAGAATTTCTACTATTTATAGCTTGATGAAACGACATGCACGAGAAGAGACAAGTGCAGTACTAATATGTGTCTAAGACGGTTTAACATATAATTGGGCAAAGTTAATAAGACGCCAAACCATTTGAACAGAGGAAGATTGGCCATATAAATTATGTTTCTTCCAACATAAACGCTGCAACTCTTAACCCCCCCCCTTCCCTAAGGCGCTGCGGAAGTCAACTCCAGCTAGGGGGCCACGTCACCGAAAACGGAAAGAATCAGACTGTGAGCAATGCATTGATTGAAATGACCGTTTTTTTACAACCCTTTAATAGGAAAGCCCATAAGTCTGCTAATCCACATTCGAGTAGCCAAGTTGTTGGAGTTACAGCGAAGAACTAGGTCACTCAAGGTCAAACTAGAAAAGTTTTGTAGGCGGCGCCAATGTGCACGTTATTGAAAGACTGGGTTTAAAATTGGCGACGTATTAACACTACCACGTCCACCCATGTTTCTGACGCGTCAAATAGAAGAGATCTGGATAAATTTTGGACATATATGCCTTGCGAATTCACAAAAGAAGTTACTTTGACATTATAAAAAATCCCTCTCCTCCCATAGCCCTACGGTACAGACTCACATAGCTGCATGTTATTTGCATTAAACCATAGAAATCATTAGTTCGACGAGAGGGAAGCCCAACATGATTTTGTCTTTTGCTCTGAATATAAGTTAGACTAAAGAATAGTTATTGTTGTACATCCCATTTTAGAATAATTGACTGTTTGAATAATTGGAGACTGAATTTAGTGCAACAACAGAAACAATGCATGGCATTAAGAAAATAATCTCAGCAAATGAAAATAAGGTCACAAGCTTTCATCAAGTGGAGAGGCTGTTGAGTTTTATGTCGTAAGGCAGTTGTTATAAGTGGCCAGTAGACTAAGCGCACTATAGAATATCTCACGTTGGCCATTCATAAGGGCACGCTTCGGTGCGAACGTGGTGCTTGTGTTTAACGTTGTGAAGAATGGCAGCAGGATTCTATATTCACCAGACGACTGTTGGGAGTGGAATATTTTCAGTACAATTTTACACGTCTAATCTTTTTGAATGCCTAAAAAATCCACTGATACTGAATAATAGGAGGTACCTTACATGGGTAGCAGAATGTACTATCCATGCGCTCTCTGGGGATAAGGCAAGGACGTTGTCCAATATCGTGGAACTTTACCTGCCACAAGTTAATCCTAAGGATGGGTATGGTACAATTTGTAGCTCTCTACTTCTAGTCTTATCTCCCGAACTGTGTTTGCAGCGAAATATCTCACCTTTCTGCTTAAACAGTTAGATGTTCATAACGCATTCGAACAAGGGGTTTTTAAGGAAATGGTATTAGTCTTTCGTCTTTATGAGCAAATATTAGTTCGATCTCTGGGTTTGTTGCGTCTCTAAATTGCTCTGTTCCAAGCGACTTATTCACCATCGCATAGGGCGTCAATTGTGTTGCATACTATGGAATTACGTAAGCCACATCTAAGTCGCACAATTTCTAGGCGCCTATTTCATTAGAAATGGCGTTTTCAATGCTACCTTTATTGGAGGATATTGAGAGAATTTTGCCCATCGTCTCTCTTGCCTGTGTTCTCCGAAAGGATGATGAAGTCCTGAAGTCCGTGGATAAGGTAACTGCCTTACTATAGCTTTTGACAATGTAGCTAAAAACTCTGAATACCCTGCTAGAATATGCCTTCTCCAAAAAGAATTTTCCGACCTGTGTTCTGGTGAGTCCGTGTCCTGATTTACTCTACTTGTGCCATTTGAGTCTGCCTTATTCCCTTGTACATTCTGCAGAAGCAGGCTGGAGGAATCTTGGATTTTTGCATTGATGCGAATTCCTTCAAAAAGGATTTTTTGCCATTCGTTGGCCGGAAGCTTCTGCGTTCTCCGGAATCAGCCATTCCTAGTATGCCTCAGGTCCACATCTTCATCAGAGTTGTTTTTTGCAGTTCTTGAAGTGATGCTAAAAGAACTCGAACTAACGGTTGATGAAATCGGCCCGGAAATAGTCGATCCATTGATTAATAATCTCATCGCTACCAACGCAAGCATCCGTGAAGCCAGTGTCTCCTCCCTCGTTTCACTTGCAAAGCTGTGTGATACCCATAACTTCACTAGCGTCATTTACAATCGAGTAAGTTGCTTAACATATTTCTCGGTCTCAGTACTGCTACATTACGCTTTGCTCTCTAGAGGTCGGTTAGGGTTTTAGAAATGTGTTATGTAAAGAATATTGTCTCTAACAACCATACTTGAGTCTAAGTAGTGAGGTGTAGACAAAAACGGACGTATTTAGAGTGACAGGAAAGGACTGAATAAATACTTCAATAGGTTTTATCCAAACTCACCGGTTCTGACGGTCGGCGTGCGTCATTGGAAGTGAAACTGACGCTCCTTGACGCTCTCGGCGGTCTGTCGCGATCGAGTATGGGGAACACGAAGGTCTATTCCGAGGTGCTGGGAAGTTTTATCAGTATAATCGTTTCTGAAGGTGGGTTTTTGTTCGAACCTATCTTTTTCAATAGATTCCTTTGTAATTGATGCTTGTTTTAACTCAGATAATGAAGAGATTATCGAATCAGTCCTCAAACAGTTGGGCTTGTGGTTAAAGCTGCCAAAATTCTCACTTAACGAGAGGGCTCAAACTATCATAAAGGTGAGTGATTGTACAGTATATTTTAGTAATTTTAAAAGTTGACATCTATTCACTTGGATCAATTAGTGAAGTAGGGAATTGTGCAGCCTCTAATCCTTCATTGTATTTTCCTTTTATCAGGAGAAACTGTTTTCAAATAAGACCTCACATCGAGTTAAAATGGCAATCTTCCGGTTCCTTGCTGAAGCCCGTCGATCAAGTAGACGCTCATATTAATGTCTCCTTCATTCTCAAATTGAGATCTCATTCAACATTTCTTTCTTAGGTGGGAGGCTTCCGAAGGCCTACATTCCCCTCCTTGCCACTGCAGCTCAAGAAGCCAAACAGGAGGCGCCTGTATCGCCCCTTGTGAGTCAGGCGGTCTCAGCAGCAAGTTTGTGGCTCATGACCACTAGCCAACCGGGCAAGACTCCAGAAAACATGTGGTCTGTTCTAAGTGGCCTTAAGGTCAGTCCTGAAGGTCAAGCTGCTATTCCCTTGTGGCTCAAGGATCGCTTCCTTCTCACCACATCTTCAGATGGTAAGTGATCTGATTCGTTCGACAGTCTTCAATCATTGTTTTATTTGCTTTTGCAGTTCACTCCTATCTGATTTCATCAATTCATCTTCTCTTTACACATCACCTCAATGAACTTTCATGCGCACAAAGAGGGTACGTCTGTGAAAATTTTGATAAGAATGTCTTAATGCCTCTTCAACGCTTGTATGCCTGATTGCAGTGCCTTCTACCGTGTCCTTATTTTGCTCTGGCTCTACACTGACTCACGTCATGTCTTGGAGGACATTCGCTTTTGCCTCATCACCCACCTAATCGAGGAGAGCAGGGATAACCGTGTAATTTGTCAGTCGGTAATTCAGGACTACCTCAATCCCTTGGTGTTGGAGTCTTTGCACATAGCAGGTGACCTTCTAGTCGCAGGAGCCGAAAATTCGTCGCGGTTTGGCCGGCGTTTAGTGCAGCTAGTGACCATGGTTGGCAAGGCGACTTCGGCCACTGCTCTCAAATTTTTGGAACCCACATTTATCGACTCAAGAATTGCGTCACTCACCGGGAATTCGTTGTCGCTGAAGGCACTCTCGGCCAGGCAGAAACTGAGTTTTTTTTGCACTGCTCTTTATCCTCTCAGCCATCCCCATGCAGGTGGGATAGTGAAATTCCCTAGAAGCAGAACCGTTATTGGCGTTTTTGACTGCAAATGTTCCTATTTCAGTCGATTATAATCGAAATGCGTGGATGAGTCTCCTTGCGATTGTCGGATTGCCTCGCAAAGCAGAGACTGAGTTGGCATTTAACGAAGAGGAATGCGTTGAGCCATTCAACAACGTCATCGATCGTCTTTTCGGACTGTCTAAACTGGATGTGGTAAGTCCGCTGATAAGCCTTTAGTGTATTGTCATAAAGTTTGGGCACTGGCAATTGAGTTTAATTTGCATAATTAATTTCGCGTTCCTGGGGTGATTAATTCAATTTCATTTTCAAAATATAAGTCTTGAAATTGAACTATCTTTTAGTTATATTATATGCCGCTTAGGTAGACTAATATTGTTGTACTTGGGAGAAAACTGTCAAGCTTGGGTATTTTATGCTGAAGCAAACTTTTGCATTCCAACTTTACTAGGCACATCGCTTGATGTTGAAACGGCTAATAGAATGGTCTCCAGTAAAATTTGCATCGTGCCTGGCCACTCGACTGTGTTTTGAACTCTCCAATTCCAAGTACACCGAGGTCACTGCAGACGAGGTTGAAATAATGTTGACCCAACCTGGCACCCTTTACAATCGAGCCCTCTTGGATAGTCTTCCTCGATACCAGACAAACAAATCCAACATCAGGAGAGAAGGAAAACTATACTCTCATGAGACTCAAATGGATATTTTAGAGGCCCAAGCAAAACAAAAGGAGCAACAGGTGGAAGCTGATGGCAAGGAGCCCAATTTTCTGACCTCTATTGCCCCCCAATTAACATCGAATCAACTCGAATTAGTCAAAACTGAGATGGAAAAGGAAGAACGAATCCGTAATTGCGTTTCCAAAGTGCGTTTTTCACCTCTGGTCTATTTGGTTTGAAAAGAATGTCCGCATTAACCTTGGCTCTGTTTTTTTAGCTCTTCAAGGAGGGGAGTCACTTAGTAAACCTTCTCACTATCCTAAACGATACCCTTCTTAATATGCGTAAAGACGGTCAATCAGCTCCGACTGAATTCCTATTGCGCAACTCCTTTAACCTCTGGAATCTCACAATTAATCTTTTGCAACAACCCCTTCTCTCTCCCCTCGTAATCGCCGCCCACAGTCGTCTTGGACGTCTGATAGCTGAAGCAGGTATGTCTGCTGCCGTTGCCGACGCAAGGATGCGTTTTCAGAAGGCCCAGCTTTTCTCCGCCTGGTCAATCAGAGTTTTGGCACCCCCTCGAGTTTATTTGAGCAAACAGCCACCGGTTCCCTCCTTCCGAATCACTTCTTTCGTCGATGAGGAGTCGATTTACGCAGAAAACGGGAATTGGCATGCACTCTGTCAATTTTCAACTCTCCGAGAGCAATCTGAAGCAGTTACTGAGTGTCTTCGAAAAGATGTTAGCCTGGGAACGGCGTTTCCGCTTTTCAGTGATGCTGCCAGTTTTGTGATCTTTCCTCCTACTTTTTAGATCAAGAAACGAACGGCTTCAGGGGGTATCGTCATCTCCGCTGCCATTCTCATTTTCGATAGAATCCTTGCTGAACACTCCACTTTTGCGCACTTAGAAAAGTTAGAGGGTGCCGAAAACATTGGGGAAGATGCGAAGAGATGGGCCCTTTGCGCGCATTATGGTGGATTTTTGGCTACTATTTGGAATCAAGTCCGTCCAGTCGAAGGATTTTATGAGGAGATTGGCTCCCATTTACAGCTATGTGAAGCACTGAAATTCGATGTTATTTATAGGGTGAGTTGACGCGGCTTTATGAATTTGTAGTGTCTCCTTGCAATTACTGACCTAATTCTTTCCAGTTCCTACTGCACCTAATTGAACAACACTCATTGGCTCTGGAGTTGGGTCTAATTGTTCAAGGCAACAGTACGGATGATGATGGTCTATCAGCCTTTTCCAACGACGTGTTTCAAAATACAGTGCAACTTCACATTCACTACCTCCTTTACATACTGCAATGCCAACCGGAAAAGAGAGAAATCATCCTGGTCTCAACAATCCCCATTATTTATGGCCTAATGGAAAGTCTTGTAGCTTCAACGCATTTCACTCGGTCCTCTGCCTTGACGGTGAGTTTGGTAGCGACTGGCTTGGATTCAACTTGAAGTATCAAACTTGATTGCCACATCCTTTTAGGGCATGATTAACTTAGCAAAATATTTTCCGGATCTGTTCACTCATTCCCCCTCTCCTCCCATCACCACGAATGTCACCCGTGTCATCTGTAAAAATGGAGATAACGGTGGGGATAAACAGGATGCTGCTTCTGCTGCCGACATCATTGACACGAAATTGCCCGGTGGAAATCTGAACAAAGCACAAAAGAAGAAAAGAAAGCGAGCTGCTTTGGCGGCCGTTTCTAATAAGGCCATGGGTGAGGGTCTGCATATGGATGAGAGCATTGCAGACGCCACTAACTGGCCCATCCTCTGTCACAGTGCTAACAGTCAACTGAGACTCTTTGTCTCGCGATGCGACCCCTTTGTGGAAGTGGCTGTTGACGCTGATAGGTAAATTATAAAAACTGTTTATGTTGCTCCTTGATATCCAGCTTACCATTTTTGAGTGAATTTTTAGCAGTATATTAACTAATCGACGGGAAGTTTAGCACGGTAACTTACATATCATTTTTGAGGCCTCCTGAATGAGTAGACACTCGTAGTTTTACTATAAGTACTTTCATATGCGGAGTATCGCTATCGCCAGTGGCCTAAGTTTGCCTTGATCATAGCACTGATGCCAGAAACCTCCCACTCTTTCATATACTAGTTGACTTAAGATCTTCATCGTGGTATTTTACATAATTTCATTATGGAGCGTCTAGTAGGATCTGAGTATCTCACTTGTTACAGTTTCAAATAAGTACCTCAATTATCTCATATTCACCGCTTTAAAGGTTGTGGGCCGCTGTGGGTTTGCGCGACAGTTGTGAATCTGAAGAGAAGGTAAAATATACAGAACCTGTTGATGATCAACAAAAATGTCAACAAGAAAATCAACAAACGACGACTATTGGAAATGGAGAGGAGAAAAAACAAAAACAGCGGCGTCGATTTGTCCTACTTCAACATCCAAAAGACCCTGACGTCCTCCCTCCTGCTGTGCTGGCGACTCGACTTCTTCTGGAGTGCCTCAGAAAGTCTGCTGACATCCAAAAGGCATCTGCCTGTGCCCTTCAGCGGTGTCTCAATGGAAAGTCTCAAGACGAGATTGGTTATGTCATTGACTACTGGTTGGACGTTTATCGTTGTCTAATGGAAGTACGTGTCTGCCCATATCTGGCACCTCCCTTATTCGTAAAAAAGCCATTGATTTATCCTTCTTGCTTTCTAGAAACCCCAGCCAAAGGTGGATTCCCATGGAAAGCCGATTGAGCAGTTACCGCCAAAGTATACTATGCAGCGAATTGGTCTTGCACATGCTCTTGAAGCTATCGTGAGTTGTTCTCGGACACCAGGCTACTATCTAGCCTCCGAGCAAGAAGCTGTTCCTGCCGAGGAGGTGAACGCGAAGCAGCAGAAGGCAGGCGCGTGGCTTCAAAAGATTTTCCGATTTCTTGTGGATGAGGGTCTACACGACACACAGGAGGAAGTGCGATGTGCCCTCTTACAGGCCGGTCTTGGGGCTACTCGAAATTATGGAGTGGTAGGGTTGGATTCTCGTTTTCTCGTCCCCCTTAGGTGGTAGAATAACATCCCTTTTGCTGCTTTCATAGACAAACCTGCAGCAATTACTCCCAATTTTGGAAACTTTTTTAAACAAAGCACCGAACATAGAGGAGCTGGACATGGTCCGACAGTCTGTTGTTGTCCTTCTGGGCTCTCTGGCGATATACCTTGGACAGGAGGACTCTCGAGTTGGGGCTATTTTTAATCGTCTCCTTTCAGCTGTCAGTTTTCCTGCCGATGTGGTAAGTACTGTCAATAGCCACAAATTATCCTACTTTTCCTAGGAAATTTGGGAAAGCGCTTTAATGTTAACCTAGGAGCCATCTAGGTAGATGCACAGGTTATCTGAATGACTGAGAGTGTTAGAGGTGCAAGAATATAAAGTCGTGCCCCTGATATGTTAACGTAAAGTTGTTTTAGCAGTTCTTTTCATTTGTAAGTGCGACCTCGCATCTTTCTCACCCGAATGCGACTTCACAAATACGAGTGGAGTTATAGCAACTGGTAAAAACGAACTTTTTTGGTACCCAATTTGGGTTTCCAAAAGCGAAGATTTGGGCGCTTTTTGTCTGAAAATAGTTTCTTTTTCCGTTTTTGGACATTCAATATTATCTTTCAACGGTAAAACCTATCTTATGTGCGTTCAGGTGCAAAGGGCTGTCGAGGATGCAATGACACCACTGGCTCCGAAGCTGCATGCCGATCAGTTGGAGAAAGTTTTTCCTCGTCTTATGACCACGCTTTTCTCCTCTCTGGGTTACGCGGAAAGGCGTGGAGCGGCGTACGCTCTGGCTGGCATTGTCCGCGGATGTGGTATTGCCACACTGAGACAGAAGGGCATAATTGATAGGCTGCTATCAGCTTTGGAAGACAAAAATCCCAAGTTTAAAGAGAGTAAGTCATCACCGTATAATTGGCCTAAAGGTACCGTAGCTTGGGGGCAGTGAAAAAGTTTAATTCTTCCATTTCTTCCTTCGTATCTAATGTTGTGCAGAGACAGTTTGATAGAACTAGTTAAAGATTTATAACGAAAGTGGTTTGTTTTATTTGCATTTCTGACACGGCGTTGTCGTTTATCTTCTTGAATTCTTAACCTTTTTATTGAATTTCGTCAATATACGCCAAACTGATAGAAGAAATTCAATTTTCCACTGACGTTTGCATTTGCAGTACATAATGCGTTTCTTACGGTTTGTCACCCATCACTGGCAATATTTTTAGTTCGTATTGCATCTTTTTGGACCAATTGGTATTTTGGGAATATAGCTTCACATACCCTTTTTGGTTGATTTTTGTGGAGTGCTTTTTGAGAAACTAAGCCGTCTGGTTAAAATATTTCTCTATAGAAAGTAAAGGCTAGCCAGCAAAACTCGCTTATGCTCTACCTTTAAGAGACAATAACGTAGTTCGTGGGCCATGGCCATAGCCATACCCTATTGCCCTCTCGTGGGGTATTGATGAATTCGTTTAACTCCTCAATATTTTTATGCTACAACTTTTATCGAGGTGCTCTTTTCGCGTTTGAACGCCTGTCGCTTGTGTTGGGCCGATTGTTCGAACCCTATGTAGTGAAACTCGTCCCTCAATTGCTCAGCTGTTTTGGAGACTCAAATCTGGGTGTTCGCGAGGTAACTGCCGATCCGCACAGCACTTAAACCTTCAATTTTTTTTATTTGGACTGCCTTCAACCTATATGCACATTTAGGCCGCTTCAGTCACCAGTCGGGCCGTGATGAGCAAACTCAGTGCGCATGGCATCAAACTTATTCTACCACTTCTTCTTAAAGTCATTGATGAGGACAATCCTTGGCGAACAAAGTGCCGTAAGTCCCTTTTTACCCGTTTGTGCGTCAATCTCCACGACAAGCTTACATATCCCTCCATCTATAGAGGCGGTCGAGGTATTGGGTACAATGACTAGCTGCGCACCCAAACAGCTCTCTTCCTGTCTACCGCAAATTGTGCCTCGGATTCTCACTGTGCTGATAGACGCGCAAGTGAACCTCAAGAAAGCTGGTGCCTGTGCTCTGGAGCGAATCGGAACAGTTATTCGCAACCCTGAGGTCCAAGGTGCGCAATGCCTTCTCCCCTTCTAGATAATTTGATTCAACTTATTGTAAACCGTTTTAAAGGTCAGAGGAGGTGTGGTAGCTAGACAGCCACGTGTTTGATTACGCCTTACTGGCTTTCAACGGCAATCACGAAACGAGGGTTCTCAAGTGAGCCAAACTACTTCAACGTGGCAGTTTTCTTGCTTATTCGCATAATAATTTTGGTTGTGAAGTTCTCAGAAGCAGAAATACTACTGCATCTAGGAGTCGCAAATTAGTTTGCTATAAATTGACGACTTTGTATACTGCGTCGCTTATCCAGATACTTTGATGAGCCAACATACTTTTCAGATAACTCCATTTGACCATGGTTACAATAATATGTCAAATAGACCGTTTCGGTACTACTTTTACATCTATCTTGGCGCTGTTTAAGTGATGCGACCTTATTGGCCTTGCTGTGTATGTTCAGTAATAAATCCAAGTACTTGCATAAACTGGCAACAGTTTTCATCCGTTTAGCCAAGAGATTATAAAGACTCAACGCTATAAACTTTTAAGGCCTAAGATACTCACTTAATCGGTTACTATCTTGTGAATGAGTCGCCTGACACAGGTGAGCCTATCATAGGCGTTGAATCTGGTCACTGCTATGAAGAATCGCTTTGCTATAATAATGGGAGGATTTTACGATTAAGAAGCACCGACAATCTTGTTTATATCCATTGTATGAGTCACCCATTACTTTTTTGAGTCTATCCTACCCTGGGTGGTTTTGATAATGGCTTTTGAAGGAGTTAAAAGGCGGTTTTAATCCTTTTATCCCGTCTTCTACATTCTTATCTATTGTTTCAAATTGGAAAGCACCGTATGCTCAATAAAGAGAAAGGAAAGAGATGTGAGTAACTAATTGGTTATCTCTTCTGTTTCGAATAGCGCTTGTACCCTGTCTGATCAAAAGCCTGCAGGACCCGCTGACCGACAAAGGGACATGTCTCATGACTCTACGGGACACCTGTTTCACCCATGTGGTGGATGCTGCTAGCCTGGCGCTTATCATGCCCGTACTACACCGTGCCTTCGATGATCGCTCCACGTCAATTCGCAAGGCGGCGGCGCAGATCTTCGGCACTCTCTACACTCTCGCGCGTCGAGAAGACCTCGAGCCCTACATCGTGCAGATCATGCCCGGTCTGCGGTGTTGCCTCCTCGACCCAGTACCCGAGGTGCGTTCCGTCACTGCGCGCGCCCTTGGAGCCATGGTTCGAGGCATTGGTGAGGCCTGTTCTAAGGTATGTAAACTTTCACCTGTCTTATTTTCGCTTATTATCTTTGTTTTGATCAAAGTCTGGTTCCCTTAAATTGTTGAGTCCCTCCGTGGTGTAGTTTTGTTCTGAAGCTATCCCATGGTGCTAATTGGAGGTTCATTTGCAGAGTACTTATTGGCAGATTCTGGGAAATGCATTACGGTCTTCCTCTCGCTTCACAAGGAACTGTAACAAATTCACCAAATTGTTCTGATACTGCCCGAATGATTATATTATAAGCTTAATTGTGAAGGCAGTGTTACTCTTCATCTAAAGTGGGTATTTTGTGCAAATTTTTCTGATTTTTTTGATTGATTCTGTGATGAAACTCTCTATGCGTAGGAAAATAGCATTACTTTCTGCTGGCCTTCATCTACCATTAGTGAATTGGAGCAGTGCATATTTACATTACTTATTAGAGATTAGCAACTGGTGAATAAGTATTCTTCTCGGTTCGCCTTTAAAACCGGATTGTAGTTTCTCCTGCAAAAGATCTTGATATGTTGCTCACTACTTTGCGTTTTTGAGTTATTCCGCTGTTATGCGTAACAGTCTTTCAATTCTTTCTTCACTGAGCCGGGCTACACCTTTGCCTTTCAACCGCTGTTTTGTGAGATGGGTGTGTGTTGATTAATACTAAAAGGGTTCAAGTCTTGCTCTTTGGGCATCAGTAAAGTGTTGAGATGTAGTTTGATGAAATTATTCCATATGTGGCATTGGTCCTATAAAGGAATGCGGAATCGGTTTTAAATAATTTCCCTTCAATCGGTTTCAAAATGGGACTTTTATCTACTTCCACACCTAGACTAAGCATTTGATTTATCCAAAACGACGTTTTTTCAGTCCTATGTTTGTATCGTTAAACAGTCCCTTGACCCGACTCTGTGGTTGATCTTTTGTGCTCTGCTCTTCAAGGTGTTATGATTGCGCATCAATAACATTATTAACTCAAGTACTGCTCTATCATGCATAAATTGAATTTTGAGCATTAGGTACAATTAGAGGGTAAAAAAATCTGTTATGTAAATTACTTGGACAATCGGTCTCAATAACACGCAGCTTTTTAAGGGATTGAAGACTTAAACGGTGGTCATGATTGGTGGCCTCTTCTCGGGCTTGGTTAATTTTATATTGAGAATCTGACAAATGTTTAACTTTGCAGACTAGGTGAACTTCGAATCTTCATTGATGAATCATGTTTAAACACTTAAACTGATTGACGAAGAACTAACTCTATAGTATATTTTCACTGTGATGGGGAAAACACCTTAATTTATATACACACATTTCTCGTGATGTTGGTTGATGCAAGTTGAGCAATCACTATTTACACAAATATTTGGCTTTATAAAATGTCCGTTTGTCCAGTTGCTTGCAAAGTCCCCAATTGCAATGTTTTAAGCACTTGAAGAAGTCAGTGATATTTTGCAGACTATTTTGTTTTTAGTTTCATATCCTTTTCCTATTGATCTCACTCAGGATCTCCTGCCATGGCTGATGGCGACGTTGACGTCGGAACAGTCCTCAGTGGACCGGTCGGGCGCTGCTCAGGGTTTGGCAGAGGTACTGGGTGGAATGGGCCTACCGCGACTGGAATCCATCCTTCCTGAGTTCATTCGCACTGCGGAGTCCACTAACGTGCAGCCATATGTGCGTGACGGATACCTCATGCTTTTCATCTATCTACCTGAGGTCTTCCGCAACGAATTTTCACCCTTCATTGCTCCTATCCTCTCGCCTATTCTTAAGGTCAGTCCTCTCTGTCTTTCCATTGATTGGTTCTCACCTATTGGGTTTTTAGTTTTCCCTTCTAATCCATTCGTAGTTCTCTGAAGATTTTTATGATACAAACGGATGAGATGGATGGTCCTTTTGGAATAGTAATAATTGATCATCCTCCTTCCCTAGTTGTCATGCACCTCTCGAATAAGGCCAAAACAATGGGAAAACATATTTCGATAGGAGGATTCTGAAACATGGTTCGATTGTGTTACTTATTGTTGTCTCCTTTTTGCTTCAGAGTAGGATAGGTTTTTGTTTTATCAAACAATGCTCAAACTGTAAATTTATCGATATTTCGTTGAGGTTCAATTTCTTTTCTGTTTTTGTAGAAAAAAAAACTGCTTAATAAACGACATGTCTGTAATGCCTAAAGAAATTTTATGCATCTCACTATTGGCAGCCTTACTTTGTCAACGAGTTAAAGAAAATGTTATTTATTTAGGTTAGCCTTAGTTACTTTGGTAAGGTCAGGGGTCGATTGTCTCTGGTATCTCTGTTCCACCGGTCGCAGTGATTTCGTATCGGAATGTCCATTAGTGCATTGTTTGGCACTTGTGCATAGAAAGTGCTTATTAGGTTGAGAGCTTAATTGTTCTCTTACTTGCACCTAACGTCGAGTTCTTGCCATAGTACTTCGCGTAAACTACACAATACGGTTTCCAATCTGAACAATGTTCGTGTTACCTAGAAATTTTTAGCTCTTTGCACTTCTAGGTCCGCATCTCAATGAATACGGCTGAGGTTTGTGCGATTGATTGTGTAAGGGTGGAAGGACTCAAGTCCGGTACCTCTCGTTTTATTCATACCGACTCGAAAAACGGTCATTAAAGTGGCTGAGAGGAAATGTATTGTTCAACGCGGGGATAGTAGCTGTATATCTTACAACTAAAGCATTTCATTAAAACCTTCGTCACTCCAGAACATCATTGTCAATGATAAATTGGTTAGTGTTACTTCAGACCTTAGATTTTATGCTTTGAATTCTAAGGATGGTAATAACTTTTCACACTGCAAGAATCAGCTTTACGTGAGTTCGAGATAGTCTAAGAATTTCTCTCAGCACGTTCTATTAAGGCTTCACAGTGCTCAAAGCATATTGGATCACGTGGTTTATAAATTTGATTCATATTCAACTATTTCTTCCTTCCTTTACTGTGCACTGCATTTTTTAATTTGTAACCAATGCGAATGGAGGAGAGGACTTCTACACTCTTTGTCTAGGCCCTTGCTGATGAATGCGAGTACCTTCGTGAGACGGCTCTGAAAGCGGGTCAGCGCATCATTGATCTCTTTGCCAATGAGGCTGTGGAACTATTGCTGCCTGAACTGGAGAAGGGCCTGCTCAGCGTCGAATGGCGAATTCGACTTTCTTCGCTCCACCTCACCGGTGACCTCCTCTATAAACTTTCTGGGGTGTCTGGAAAGGGAACTACAAAGGTATTGCAGTCTGAGACATTGCTTGTTAAATGTCTGTATATCCGGAGAACAGGTGCGCCGTTATAAGCCAATTTGCTTACAACCTTTCATTTTTACAATATTTAAAGTCACCTGTGCCTTGCATGGAATTAAGTATTCTTGTTCATACTTTTGCTCTAGAGCGAATTTTGCCCTTGCTTAAATCCGAGATAATTATAATTGCACTTGAAAGTGAAGTCGTTACAATTTTTTAATAGCGGGTATCACAATTCCTTTGCAAGCTTTTTGTAGTTGTCCTCAATGAATGGGCTTCACATAAGACATTATTTTTGCCCCTCATTTTACTATAAGTATGATAAAATATTACTTTTTTGAAAAACTGTGCCGGTTAGTAGAATGGCCGCAGATGTATCTGATTCTTGTGGGATAAAACGGCTTACAGCTCTGCATTTGTTGATATTTTCTCCATTCAGAGATTTTTTAGTGAAAGCACAGGCACAAAGGTTGTTGCCAACCTACTGGTAGACGTGTGTCCTTTGACTGTTGCTCTATATGTTTTTGACAATCGTAATGTCAGCGAATTTCTTTACCCTTTCTTGTCGAAGTAACTTAATCCAAGTTCGCTTGCACTGTGCTGCCTAGTGTTGAATGCGCATTTGTTGAGGATGGGTGGTGCAAAGATTGCGCCATGTTTAGGAATGCTTTCGACTGCTAAGACTGGAGCCTTGACGTTTATATATAGCCTTAAAATCTGCGTAGTTTTCACTCTTCATTCAGGCGTGAGTTCGCATCAATCCGATCCCCTAAATTATATGGTTTGACAAAACTTACGCACTGAGCAAACTTAGTGAATAAACCACAAATGACATTGACAGGTAAGTTTAATGCATCCTATTTGCGGCGCGAGTCACCAAAACACAGGTGTTGAATTAAGTCTCCTACTCTCAACATGGTAACCACGCGAATTGCATCTAAACCCAATGAAGGTCTGGTGGCGAGCTCTACCAACTCTGCCAATCGAGGGCAAAACATGCGGAGAATTCAAATTATCGAAATCTCATGATTAATTTGATTATTTGATGGAATCTCCATTACGCGTGCATGACTTTTTTGGCCATTTCTCGACTCATCCACAGCAAACCATCAGGAAGATTGGTGTCCAAATGCCAAACCTACTTACTTAAATGGATGATGCACTCTTGGGTGGAAAGTTCAGAAATCGAAGGAAGGATTTTAGGTTTCAGGGCTAATTAAGACTGAAAGTGTGAACTGAAGAAAGTATCTTCAAAGTCTGACTTTATTTACTAAAAACAGTGTTGTTTTCTATCCTTAAAATAGTCATCCGGGATTATGACGGCAAGCGAATTAATTGCTTATATGTTTTTGAAAACTGTAAACATGGAAACATGCACTACATCTAGCAGTCATGTTAAGTAGAGCCAGACTTCCGTGTCGTGACTTGTAAAAGTTAACTTTAATCAAAGACATGTTGTTTAAAGGTCCGTGAGGCCTCATTCGGGCAGACGTAGAACATTCAAAGGTGGATTTTCGCTTTTTCGTTGCATTTTAGATGAATAACCTATGCATTTTTTGGCAAAATGTCCCTAAAATATTCAGAAAGCTATTCCTTTAAATCTTGAAAATCTTGCCCAACTCTAGACCGTCGACGAGGACGACACATTTGGGACTGATGTGGCAAGTGAGAAAATCCTAAAGGCATTAGGTGAGGAGCGGCGCAATCGCGTGTTGGCGCGTCTCCACATTGCGCGCTCTGATCCCACCTATGCAGTGCGCAGTGCGGCCAGCCACATTTGGAAGATTGTGGTGGTCAACACACCACGCACTCTTCGCGAACTTCTGCCTGTTCTTGTTCAACAGCTTCTCACCTCCTTGGGATCCACTCTGCGGGAACACCAACAGGTTTTGTCTACATTGTTGCATCCGGCTCTTCTTTCATTACTTTATTGTGCCCAAATTATTTACGATGTCTAAAATAACTTGAAGGCTGTAATCATGAACATCAATTTGAAGGTGAAATGTGGTAGGCTTAAATTTGACACATTGTCGGTAGTACTTGACTTTTGCTTCTAATGGAACTTTCTATCAGCCAAAGTGCAGAGTGATGGAATATGCAAATATCATGATGCATGCAAAGTCAAAGAGGAAATTGTGATTTGAAATGTGCTTGGAATTTTGCAAACTTTTGCAAAATCTGAACTCCAAGTGGTGAAAATCGAATCCAATTGAATAGTTACTATTACAAAGCATTGAGTATCTCGCTGTTGCTTTGATGAGAAAATCAGGCTGTTGAATCCATTTAAGGCCTTTTTGTCTAGAAGTAGGTGAGTCAGTTTCAAATGCTTATAGGTTGAATGTTGGGAGTTAGTAGGTGCAGTTAGCTTCCAAAAGGCAAAATGAAATGCGCATTGCGGTGGATTTGCTTGGAAATGCCAATTTTGGATGTGTGGGTGATGCGCTTGAAGATCGTTCGGGATTTTAGCATCTAACTGATTACTATTCTTGCCATGAAACAGAAGTGAACGTCAGGAACTAGTAGATGAGTTTCTGAGTGATTTGTGGCATTAATGCTTTGTCCAGGGGCTAGAAGTTTTAACAAATACCATGTGTTTAGCATATAGGTAATTTGATTCGATTTATACAGCCATGCCAACTAATGGCATCGAAAGTGGGCGTATCAGCTACACTACTTTTCCGCTAATTTTTATGCATTGATTATTTAATAGCTAGTTGACTGTTAATGGTATCCATTTCATTGCTTCGATTTGATCCTTTGGGTATACTTTAACACCAATAAGGCATCGATTTTTGCAATGGTTTTGTGAATGGTGTCGAAGGGGATTACAGATCAACCAATCGAAATTTACCTTTTCAGGTTGCTGGTCGGGCTCTAGGTGACCTTGTGAAAAAGTTGGGTGAGCGCGTTCTTCCTGAGGTGATTCCACATCTGGAAGAGGGTCTTAATTCACCAGATGAAAACAAACGTCGGGGTGTTTGCAACGGTCTCATCGACATCATGAACAACTGCCAGCCGGAACAAGTATGCCCTCACTTAATTAGCTGGTTTCCTTTTGGGCGGATGCTAATGACCTAAGGGGATGCCTTGGTAATTCATAGACTTTGGAACTTGTTAAGGATATTACTTGAGGCATGTGGAGTTATCTCAGCACTGCATGATACCACTAGACGTCAAAACCTCAATAACGGCTCTAGTTATAAAAAAATCCAGTTTTGTAAAAAGAACAGGTGAAGCAAATGGGCTCCAACAGTCTTGTTGTTATACGTTCAGCAATTTGCGATTGGTTTTTAAGGGAACATATAACTCGCTCTGAATTGACCTTTTTGCGCGCGTTATCTGAATTACGCTAATTGATAAGCAAAATCCCAACATGTACCATAGATTGCCTCTTTCTCCGACCGTCTGACCTCACCAATTCGTCGAAGTTTGGTCGATCCATCGGCGGAGGTTCGGGCCACTGGTGCTCGTGCCTTTGATCTACTCTATAGCGCCGTCCATCTTCGAGCTATTGACGAGATTCTCCCCGAACTATTTGCCCACCTTGACGACCCACAGAAACGTGACTTTGCTCTGGAAGGCCTTTGCCAGCTCCTAGCCATCCGAGGTCGAGCTGTGATGCCTTATCTTGTGCCAAAGCTCACTCATCCTTGTCTAGATGCCAGAACTTTTGCCTATCTCGCCCCTATTGCCGGGGATTCACTGGCGCGCCATCTCGACCGCATTCTACCTGCTTTCTTAGAGACTGCGGCGAGTGTTGATGTGTGCGCGAAAGAAAATGCGGATCTGCGCTACTGTAGTATCGTTCTCGCTTCTATCAGTGATACTACTGCCGTGCGAACCATTCTACAGGAACTCATTACCGGTCTTTCTCTAAGTGACTCTAACGCTACGCAAATTGAGTTCACCAATTTGAAGCCCAATACGTCAGAGTACTGTTACGCTTGTCTACGTCTTCTTAACGTCTACTTGGAGGCTTTTCTTGTGGATAGTGAGGAAGGGGAAGGGAAGGGACCCCAATCGATTCCTGTTCGCCGAAGAGTTAACAAAATTACGGCAGATGAATCTGACGATGATGATAGGGATGGCGACAGCGGATCAGGAGGACTAGGCGATGATGATGATGATTCCACTACTGGAAACAATCTTAGTGATGGCGATGATGGTGACTCATCGGATTACCGTGATGTATTCCTCCGACCAAGAGATCCAAAGGAAGCACTGAGGCGCCTGTTGCCCGATTACTATCCACCACTTTTGCGAAATCTCTCCAAGCTTCTTGCTGTCAAGGACTTGCCCTTAATGACCTTTGCCTGGGCCTGTCTGGAGACTATTCTTAAAGTAAGACCTCTAAGTATCAGTTGATTACATCAAGTCATATGCTCAAATTTTAAATGCAGTTAATATCCTTTAATTTGTTTCTTTTGGTTGTCAATATTCATGGATTGTCTGACGGCGAATGTGCTTTTGCTAGTATGGGTGCAGGAGATTTTGTTGCACTTGATCGAAATCGTATCATTTAGGCCTAATTGGGACACTTCCATCAATTGCCTCCTTGAACAGGCACATTAGCCCACAAAATTATCCTAATTAGTTATCATTGTGTAGATAGTGTTAAGCTATCATTGTCAATAAAGCCTGTTAAAAATAATTGTATTTTGTAATGTTGCCTTCGTAATTGCTATGTTGCTGTGTGGTAAATTATTGTCTGTCCTGGTTTGTGATGGTGTCTAGCTAGTAAAATTAAATCACAGTAATTTAGGCCAACCAAAAACTATTTAAAGTGGATTTCGGATTGTGACGTATATGAAAAGCTTGAATAATTCATGCCACTAACACTATGCTGGGTTTATAAAATTCTAATCACGTCGACCATAAGCTCAAATCTGTCATCCTTCTCGAATCAGTAGTAAATATGTTGAAGGTAGCGAAATAAATTCTCAGATAATCGCTTATATCGAATGTTGTGCTTGGTTACTTTTGTTGAAGCTCGTACTATCAGACTTACTGTTCCGCCTCGATACTGAGACCCTGGAATCCCTTAATATCCATCCTCTACTCACCCTTTGAAATCTCATATGGCATCAACTGGGATTCTGCATTGGGATTGATCTCCACTTTTAATTCTACGAATGGTTGATGAAAAGAGTCGGTATTGCGCGATTAGCGATTCACAATACCTTCAAAATCAAATCTTTTTTATAGTATTGGTCTGCCAATTTGACTCCTGGCGACAACGTAGTCGAACTTCAGAAGGCTATCAAGGCGGCCACTGTGGACTTTGTTAGTAACCAATTGCGAATGCAGCGTGAACGTACACAGGATGTGGTGACAGGGCGATCACTGCTACTTCCTGGCTTTTCCGAGCCCACTCTGCCTCTGCCCTCTTTGGTGCGCTTCTATGCTGACTGTATACTCCAAGGTGGCGTCGATGCCAAGGAGCCCGCTGCTCAGGGTCTTGCTGAGTGTGTTGCTCTGTCTAGTGGTGAGGCCATTCAGCCTTGTGTGGTCAAGGTTCTTGGTCCCATGATTCGTCTGCTGGGCGAACGACAACCGCCCGTCGTCCGAGCTGCTGTTACTGAAAGTTTGGCCACTCTTGTTGAGAAGGTTTGCCCTTTATTCCTGTCTATTTAAGCCGTTTGTGTGCTAATGATGAGGTTTCTTGTAGCATTACGAATAAGTGATTCTTTATCGGAATGTTCGGTGCATAACTGCATACATGACTTCTTTGAAATGTACTTTTATAGTAGTGGATAAATTAATCCCATTTCATGAGCAGAGGAATAATTTCTGGCGATGTCTCTTCTATGGGTCAGATGCGGAAGATAGTGCTTTCGTTTTTTAATAGTACACAATTCCACTGTCGGCTATGAAGTTATTCTAGGGGTGCCACGTGGGTAAAAGGGATGTCTATTTGTAACAACTAAGCTATGCATAATTTAATGATCAATAATTCCTCACCAGAGGTTTTGAGGACAAAGTAGCATAATTGGTGCAGATGGGGGTTCGTGCCACAAGGATGAATCTGCATCCTCTGAGAGATATGCAGAATGTCATGATAATAGTCATTCCAAGCGTCTGTCAATTGCGGCGCAAGCGGTCAGCCATACCATTGTAGTCGGTCAAAATGTTGCAGTTGTTTGAATTGTTGCATGACTTATTCTGAATAATCTGAGTGCGATCCATCCTAGTTTGTAAGCAAGGGGTTGGTCTTTGTAAACTTAAGGATGCTTTACAAATTTATTCCTCATTTCGAAATCTTGAATGATTTGAAAGGGTAGTTGACGACCATATTTTGGAGATATGTTAAATATAACCATCTTCATGTCAGGTCTGAAATCTCGCTTCGCTTAAATCCGTGTGGTACGTCGCATGCAACCTAGGTTACCGTATGAAAGAATGGCTAAAATTAAAATTGGTCTTTTTAATTCACATTTCTTTTGTGATTGCATTGCTGTTCACAACACAAATAAAATTAGCAATCTATTTTCTCTTCCGGTTACACAGTGCCCAACTTCTACGCGTCCCTTCTCACCACAACTGTTAGCCACCTTCTCGAAGGTGCTGAGTGATGGAGCGAAGGAGATTCGTCTTGTAGGCGGCCTGGGTTTAGCCAATGTGTTAGCCATCTCACCCAAACTGGATTCCATACTCGTTGACATCTGCACCATCCTAGCCACCATTTTCGGCGTCACCATTGCCAATCCGCCAGCCAATCGGCCGCTCGGACTTCATCAACAAATACTTACTGCTGCGGCCACATATGCGTCAGTTTTCCAGCAGTTGATTCAAGTTATTGTTGGACGTTTAAATACGTGAAGTAGTTTTGAAAAGCATTCTTTTTTCACTCGTGAACTATGTAGCCAAGCCGTTGATGCTTGAACAAGTGATATTAGTGTTGTTGCTAGTTCATGTCTTCTTGTTTATGCCTCTTCGTAACGTTGCACCATGTGAATATGTTTGCAAGGTGAAAATCCGTCAATGCTAAGTTTGAGTTAGAATACTTTTAAGCTCATTGTCAATGGAGTATTTTATTGGAAGCAGACCTCCATATTGCATTCACTCTGTCACCAACTATAATATCTACCACGGTTATACTCCAAAATAAAGGCCTTTGTCAAATCTAGGCAAACACTTAACTAGTGGCGGAGTTATGCCATTATTAATATTGACTCGTCTACCCTTTCTTTCGACGAAAACCCTCAGAGGCATTCAAACCATAAATTTGGTTGGAGTGAGAAATTCTACTGGAGTAGGATTGGCCGATCTTAAGCATCATTAAGCAGTTTTGTGCTCTGTCGGTTTCTTGGCGAAAGCGACTACCGGCTATCTACTAAGTTCTCTCAGCATGGATTGCAATAACAGTGGTGGGCTGAAAAGTACTCATTTTCAATGTTATTTGTGAAAGTTATGCCGCACTTTGTCAAGGTTTTGAATGATATGGAAAGTGGAAGGGAATAGCTCACCTCAGGCCTTTCATTTGGCCTGCTTAAACTTGCTTTGTTGTAGCACTTATTCTCGCACGGTACGTCATCGGCATAAAGCACCATCATTGAAGTGTGGAATGATTTAGCAACTGGTGTCGTTGATGGCTGAACTGAGTCATATCACATTCTATGCGATAATCTGCACAAGTGGCTTAGGAGATAGCATAGATTTAGGCTTATGCATTGATGAATCCATTTTAAGTTACAATCGGAAGATACTGAAACCTCATTTGGAGTTATAATAACTATAGAAGCCTTCTGAGTGCATTGTTTCATGTGATAATTCTTCTGGATGTCTTCAGAGATACTCTGCTTCAGTGCCTGCGCAACTGTTTGCAAAAATCCATCGGGAAGCCAAAACTAGCCACCCTACGCACTGTGATTGATTATTTGACTCCACTTGGCCGTCTCGATGACGACGTAGGAGCGGGTAAGATCGACGCGACGGTCAATGTCGCTGTCGTACGAGGGGCCGCCAATGCCTGCGTAGGCGCCTCCATTGCCTCCGCCTCTGCCATCGTCGATATAACTGCCTCTGACGTCATTGACTTGATGCCGTGGTGTCAGTCTTCCACCTCTATTCCGGGTAGTTCTTTGATAGTTACCTTGTATCTGGGAGATTAGCGCCTTTTTGAAGCTAATTTTTGAGCATGCGTTCTTTAAGAACAAGAGTTTGTTTGACTTTCTGAATAAGCTTGGTATTTTAATGCCTTTACTTTTGGGAAAGCGATTTCGAATTACTAAGCTCAGGCCTGGATCACTTGAGTTGACTCATTAACAATGCCTAATAAGACCTAAGTACATCGTCTCGCAAAAATGTTTACTACAAGTAATTGGATTCAAAGCCTTAATCTGTCATGACACCGTGTATTTGAACTCTTCACGAGAGGCTCCCAATTTGCCTGCACAAGGAATTCGATCTAACACAAATTCGTATCTATTCAAATACATACTCCCGATGGCCCTTTTCAGAGATGCTTCGTTTTTGAAGGATCCTAAATTGGTCTGACAAAAGTTTTTATCAAAAGTTATTAAGAATACCTTGGGAGCATTGTCTGACGACCAATTTATAATAACAATGATTTTTGCTTGCTTGGAAATGAACCGTTTTTATTAGAACTATTCAACAAATCTTGAGTATGCCTTATAAATGTCATTTACTTTTGGAATAAAGTGTATGTATGTGCGCTTGATTGTTTGTCATTTTTTTGAAGACGCTTCCATTTTTTCGTTAACTGAAGGGTGTATTTATGCTCTCCATTTCTAGAAACACCGCTGGTCCTCAAAAGTTACGCTCAGGCGGTAATGGTGGCTTCGTTATCGTCTCCAAAGACACTTATTCAGAGCAACTTTGAAGAGGTATACGAGCAGTGTCGTTTCATCATCACCAAGTGCTGCACCACGAATGATGTGAGTTTTAGCCAACATGTGCGCCTGTTGTGTTGTTCATGCCCATATTCGCTTTCTCATTCATCCATTTCAGCAAAGTGAGGTGCGTCAAGCAGGCTACCGAACTTTGGGATTTTTCCTTCACTCCGCTATTGTGGAAGGCAAATCGGAAGAACAAATTTTAAGCCTGGTCAAAATTATCGCCCAAGTGAGTTTGCTTTCAAATTTTTTAACGCCTGGATCTTTTATGAGCAAGAAAGGTCAACTAGCTGGTTTCGATCGTTTGCCAACGGCACGATTTCATTGGTTGCTCAAGTTCATTGTCGATGTGTCACTTGCTTACAAATGCTCACATCACAGTTTGTGATCTGAATATTACAACCGAAAAGCGTGTACCAAACGTACAGTCGATGATATTTACGGATTGCTTTTTTAATAGGCGATATAAATTCGGCGCCTTTGCTAAATCAAATGATTTGGTTGAACATTACAGTAAAGACTCCATCTATTAGTTCGTTCAAGTTGAAAAGAATATATTTTAGAATTTCTTACTTGCAAATGATCATCCCAATTAAAGTGGCACAGAATAAAATTCATGGTACTGTCTGAATGCTTTCCTGAGATGATTTTGCAATGTCAGCGCATATCCTAACATTAGAAGAATGAGCATTACCTTACAACTAACTGTGTTACCAGTTAACCAAACAACTGAATGGACTTATCCAACTGGTCTGATTATTTTGAAGCTAAAAGCTTCGACATTGATCAAGCTTTTTAGACTTAATTTGAGAGGCTTCCTTGCATTTGTACTTCTGATTATTGTACTATGGAGGGCATTTGAAATTAGTATCATAAACGATTCAATAGCACTTGAACATCCAGTTGACAACTCTAATACCTAATTCTCGTCGAAAAGGTCCTTTAACCAGCTATTTTGCTCCTATTAAATAGGGATTGAAACTGAGCTCACCGGAGGATCGTGTGCTGGTAGCAAAGATAGTCTGTTGCATAGCGAGTCGAATCAATTTGCGCAGCCTCCTCAAGAGAAATGAGAGGAGTATCACCGATCCTCCACCTGCATGGCTCTTGAATCTCGTCAACACCCTGTGCTCCGCCTCAAAGGACAAAATTACCAATGTCTGCACCGCCGCCGAGGAGGCTATTGTAGCACTCTGTCAAATTGGCGGATCTGGCGGTGAGAAAAACGACATCACCACGGTCTGTTCCCATATTTCTGTCTCCTCTATTATTTCTCAACTGAAAACATTTTGGCGGTTGTTGGTCTCTGTTGTAAGCGTAAGGATGATCGCTTTGTTCTATACTAATTGATTCAACAATTATCCTTATGTAAGTATTTATTTTGCGAAACTAATCCCTCTTGTTAGTCAGAGGTAACTAATCAACTCTTAAGTGAGGTCTTTCACCCTTTTATTAAAGGCGAGTAGAAGGAAATTTTTGTTGGTAAATGAAGTAGTGTGCTCTATAACCCTTGACCATCAATCATCAACAGACCGTCGTTTCCTTTGTGTTTGAGGTAAACACTTGCTGATCAAACTGATCTCTGTCGACTGAGATTGTTTATAGACAACATATTCTGTTATTTCGGTATTTGGGTCATGTTTTCCAGCTATTTTTGCCGTAAACGGTTCTGCTTGAAGTCTAGTCGTTGGTACTACCTCATGTACTACTCAGCCTTTTATGGGTGATCACATTTACAATCGAATGTTGACCTGCATTTTTTATATTAAGGTACTAACTTACATCTTTTGTTATTCTGCGTGAAAGTTCTGAGGATTTTTTTCCATTGCCTTAAAACCTGGGCCATAGTTTGTGTCCGAGTTTTCCGTTCGCTTTGCTTCCTGCCAATGTTTTTACGCTAAGAGGCGATTTAGCAGGGCATAATAAACGGTGTTTTGATATCTGTCCCTTTTTACTGAGATCAGCTTGACACATAGTTCCACATCTTCAGCGGATTACTGGCATGAATATGCAACCCCTGAACCGCTTCCAACTAGGCTGTATTCCAATTATGTTCGAGAATTCACTGCAATGCTACCTGATTGGAACAATGCATTAGTTCATTTGGCACAACGTACAACTTACTAGCTACCATAAGTACACCTTTAAGTTTAAACGAAACAGAATAAAGCTGATTTCTCCCACCTTGCTCTGCAGCTCATCACTAAGAACCTGAATTCGAAGGAGAAGGCGCTGTTTGAAGAGACTCTAACCAGAGTACACAAGAGAGCCATCGGTCCGATTTGGGGTCGCGAAACCCGGTGGATCGACAATACCGAAATTTACTTGCCTTCGTATACCTCAAGCTTTTAAGCACGTGGCTTACTCTATGCGCTTTTCATTTCTTCCTTTGTCGAGTATTGTGAAGTATTTTGAGCTTTGTAGTACATTTGCTGTTAAAATAGTTGTCTTGGCAAATTGTTAACATTGGATTTGTTGTTGTAGTTCCTGATGTACTACAGACAATGAGGCTCATTACTGCAGCAGGCTAATGCAGTAATCACTAACGTAACACCAAGACCCCAGTGAAACAGTCCTCAATTAGCTCCAAAGCTATGAAGAGAGCGCCAGCTTCGTATCAACGAAAATTCACACGATTTTTCAACGTGAAGTACATTAAATTTAAAACCATACATGTACAATTTACAAAGGGAAGAGAAAAGAGTGATGGCATAAAAACAAAGTGAAAAGCGAGTCTAGGAGAGACTCATTGTTGATGCTTTGGCCTTCGCCTCGTCAATCACTTCTTTTAATGGTCGATCCGCGCTGCCTCCTTTAAATCGCAGATGGGGTCGAGCCCAGGCAACCTTTTCCACCCAATCGGGCATCAGAGTGAGCAAATTTTCGATTCTGGCCATTGCCTCATCTGTAGGTTTTTAAAAAGAAGGACCAAGTAGCCACACTAATAACAAGTCAATAACCAGGGATAAAGAAAATCAACTAAACACTAGACGTCCCATTATTCTAAATGCCGCTAACAATTCTAGCAGCAAAAGGCGTTTAAATTTTTCGATTAATTTACATTGTATTGCACCTGGGTAATTGGAGTGTAAAGCACATTCTTTATAAAAGGAATAGCAGGTCACGTTAAACAGCAACCAGCTGAAAGGGATATTTGTGATTCGAAGAATGTCTTGCGCATTTGAAAGTGTCCCACATGTTCTGGCAACCACCAAAGTGACCAAAAAACAGTTGAGAAAGCAACGAAAACAGTCTTAGAGCTTGAGAGGTACCACAAAAAATATTTCAGCCGAAGTAACTCGAAGTGCTTTGTATGACGAAAGTAGTGTCATACTCCTTTTCAAAATGGGAGGAAAAGTAGTGCCCAAGGCAACATTACATAATGCAGGTGCTTGAAACCTAGTTATACAGTTGGCTATGTTGAGTAAAGAGCATCATGTGAAGAACTATGACTTCAAGGTAATGAATGTGCCTTACGACTTCAGAAATGGGAGAGGCGAGTAAAAAAATGATACAGATCAATAATATCATCTTAAGTTAGTTAGAGCCCAAGACAGAATCGTACGCCTTAGTCGGACAAACTGAAATAATGTTCTCGTAGGCACTTGAAAGAAAAGATCATACCTAATGGGAAGGCAGATGCACTATTTCAAGTCAGTGATGATCAAAAAATGAGCAGAAAAGTGACTGACCAAGTGAGAGACCAGATGCGCTGGATTGGATGAGCCGCGTGGCGATGAGAGAAGTTGGAACCGGACGTCTACTGGCACCTCGTAATTCCCGCCAGATCTGTGTGATGGTAACTGGCAAAGCAGAGTAGGCAGCCCTCTCCGAGGCCGAGACGACCGGCTGGGCTAGAATGGATAAGTTTAATTGTCTTTCGCGCTCACGTACCTGTGAAGGAAAAATAGACAGTCTAACAACGGACAGAGACGAAATGGATCCTGATGAACGAGTTCTACCAGAAACATCCCAAAATCTTAACAATGCGGAGCAATGATCAGCTTTATTTGTTCTGTGAGTGCCTTAGCTCATTCGTAGGACGTCTTACAAAGGTGGATTTAATGGATAACGAATCTATAGTTGTTACTGCACACTGATGACATGAAAAAATGTTAAGCACAATTTGTTCAGAATCAAATTAGCAGCAGTTATGAATAATGTTAAAAGTCGATGATGGGGAAAGAGCGGCCATAGATGCTCTCCCCTTCAACAATTACTTCAGATAAAGAAATGCAACACAACCATATGGTTCACTTCTTACACAGACCAGTTTAATAAAAGTAGGAATCCAACAGGAAGATGCGTACGACTCAGTCAATAATGTTACATAGGGAAAAACGAGGCTATTCATATAAATCCATTAACAGCCATCAGGGGCAAACCGACTGAGGATACATGGTCCGTCGAATAACGCAGGGCAGATCAAGAAGCAAGGTAACTAACAAAAGTCGCCCAAGTTCAAATAGGGGGAAAATACATCGGAATAATATAGCCTCAACGAGAAAGACTTCCATTACAAGCCAGTAAAATTCTAGGCTCCATGGCAATAGCGTTAGTGGTGATGGTCAATCCTACCTATGAGCAGTGCACAGAATGGAAATGCGAATGGTACGCATGAAGGCCCAATAAGCATCAAAATAACATGCCATCTGACACCAAGAGAAAACAAAACTACCGTGAAGGTTGGGAGAAATGGACTTTAACTCTTATGCATTCTACTTGTACCTATGCTTTGGACTGCAGGCGTATCGCGGTTTTCCGCTGTAGATTTCGCCTACTTTATGGTTTATTGTGGTTCTCAAAGTGTAGCGAGTGTGATATTGAAAACCCATCAAATATTAATATACCAAGGTGTAATAAAGTATACTCCTTAGCTCACCTTGGCTAGAAGAGCGGCCGACACACCCCTCAGGGCAGCGCTGTTGGAAGTTCTATTAGGATCAGCGGTGGCGGTAGTTGGGGTAGGAGGCGCAAACTTTTGATCTGTAACGCCTTTAGGTACCAAGTTTTCACAAGCCTTGGCCTCCCTGAATAGAGCCCGCGTACGGAATGCAGCCACAGCTTCGCTTGCTGAGGTGATCTTGTCGTCATCACCAGTGCTGTTGGGGGGCCGTGGAGGCAGAGGAATGGGTTCGACTTCGGGAACAACAGTGTCCAGTGCAAAAGCAGGGTGCCATCGACGCAGGCTGGAATCCTCTGGCAAATCATCCTCCGAAAGACCAAAACGCCCCATCAGAAACTCCTGGTGAGGAATGGGAAGATGTGTTTAAAGAAGAATCGCACGCCAAATCCCGTGAATAGGAATACACTTCCCACTGAAGTGGGGTGTGAAATGCATTAGAAAGATTATACAATGAGATAAATGGAAGTTCCTCAACAAGGCTCAATAAGTAAATATGTAGATTAATTCAAAAACGCAGACAATACATAGATAGTAATAAAATGAAAAGCAGGAGTTCTTTGAGCAAAATTTCACGCTGGTCGATCAGATCGAGATAAAAGCTAAGAATGCATACTACATGCCTCTATATGAGTCTTTTTTACTAAAAAAACAGATTAAAACAAAACACAAGAGCAAACTCATTCAAAAGAAATTGAGTCAACAAAGCACAAATGAGGTTAATAGGAGTAGCGCTACTAACAATGCTAAGAAATGTTCCGATGATACAAAGTGGCACAAGAGTTTACCCGATGTGCCTTCTTCACTCGTTGCAGAAGTGAGTTATGGAAGATATGACGGCGCTGAATGAGCCGAGTGCCAGTAAAGGCAAGATGACCTTTTGAGGGCGATTCGTACGCCATTTGAGTGCCATCTGGGTGAGAATTCAACAACACCCTGCAACTCACCTGTCCGCAAATTTGGCACAAGAACCAGCGTGTACGTGCTGAGTGGACGCTTAGTTATTCTGTCCAGTTGCTTGTCGTAACGAAAACTGTAAGCTAAAGGATAGACTGCGGAAAACTTCCCGACCGTTACTTCAGTAAAGTCACTTAAAAGACGACTGAAACCTATCAGAAGTGAAACCTACCATCTCACCACTTCTTGGACAGCTGGTTTGATTTTGTCAAAGCTACATACCTCGGAGCGGTTATGAAGTGTGCTGACAAGAGATTCACACGTTCGAAATAGTTCCAGTAGCCGCTCCATATGATGGGGTAGATGCAAATCAGAAGGAAAAGAGAAGCCAGGTACAACACTTGTTTCAACTCGCTCAATTGCTGTGTTGTCTTTTTCAAAACACGTCGAGGTCTCCTCAACCGAAACATTGGAGCAGTTTCCGGATTCTGTTAGAGCTTGGATCTCTTTTGGGACGTGAAGCTTCAGCCTATCTTCAGAACGTTTCTGTATCGAGATTACGAAGTTTTTAAGGGCAACCTCTGGGACATCACTCGACTGTGATAAACCACGAGACACCACCTGTTCTTCACTGTCGGCCCTTGTCTGAGAGGCCCCTAGATTTTCATCCTTTACCGAAGAAAACCTGGATTCAGCTAAATCTGTCGACATTCCAGTTCCAGTATGCTCACGTGTTTCTTTACCGACAGCAATGTCTCCTTTACAAGAGGGCGCTAGCTTTGGGGAAATGGCCGATTTGAGATCCTCCTTTCGTGCCAAGTACACGAAACGCATGTATGCAGGCAGTTTTTTCGGTGGTAACTTGGCCCTATTAAACCTATTGCGGGTTCTGGTCTATAAATATGTGGAAAAACGTAAAAAAACAACACATGCTTAAGTAAACACAGCCGAAACCGCCTCAAGATGGCACCAACTAAACTCACCACGTGCGTTCCTTTAATTTTATTGAGAGCATTGATCCGCCTATCTTTCTTCTGCGACTCAGTTGAAGCCGATGAGGTAGGGGCACTTCGGATAGGATTAGAATCCGCAGAAGCTGCCTTAAACACATTTGATTTCGCATTCTCAAAACCATTCGTAGTCTTTGAAGAAGATGGAGTGCAAGCACGCCTGACACCAAAATAGCTTGTAAGACGTGAAGACATACTTCGACCCACAAAACTCGAACAGAGCAAACACTAGAAGGTAAAGAGGTTTGAGCACAGTAAAACACAATAAAACCAACTGACACGTAACACATAACTTGGTTTATGATGTTGAGCTGAACTGCAAACAAAAAACACTTTAAATTGATCTTGTTCGTCATTGTATAATTACCTCAGGCGTTTAAAAGTGACGATTTCTTGCTACAATTTTAATTTTTTTCATTATATTGAACCTTTTTGGACAGTAGGCATGTAAGATGATGCGTAGTTTTACATTATTAGACATGCTATGCTTTCTTCTCGTGGTCTAGCCTCACCACGTATTAAAATACACGCTATGCCTTTATAGCATGTCATTCCCTCCTCTGTGATAGAATGTATTTGTCTGATACCAAATTCCCTTTACTTTAGCATTACATATACCTTAACGTATTTTCTTCTTTGCAAAATATAGTACAGCTCGAATACTATTAGCGCCACTAGTCCTTGTATTGTCCCGAGACTTCCCACCGGATAGGAGAAGGCGGTGAGCGGAGTCGAATGCATGTATTACAGAGAGAATGAAGGGATTAAGTCTGAGCTCAGTCCAAATGCCACCATACGCCTATAAGGGCCAGCCGAATTCTAAAAGTAACCACCGAACATCAGATAGTCACATAAACAAAGCATTACAGTCCTACTTACGGTTATAATCCCTTTAATCCTTTAACTTTCAATCAAGTTGAAATTTCTAGACTATAGGTTTCTCGAATAAGCACCTTGAATTGAAGACTGTTGGCTTTCATCAAACAGCATTCAGGACTGCCAGTACAAAGAGAATAAACTTATGTGGCGCCATCTTAGTCTTTATTCAGTTTGATGCATTTTCCCTAACCTGCGAACGTTTTGAAGTCAAATTTCGAAATCGTTAAAATGGACAGCGTAAAAATGTTTCCTCTTCTAAAAAATATCATATTTGGAAGGCGCAGAAGGAGAAGTAGTGTTGAGCGCAGACGCCAAAATTGCTATCAGTTGTGGATTTTATTCATTCGGAAAATGCCGGCAGAAGAGTTCAGTCTCCCCGTCGCTGGCTTTGCCGAAGTATGTCACTTCAATGGAGTCGCCTACCGCCAAACCCATGTCTAATGCGTTGTAGACCTAATTTGTATGGAAAGAATAATCGAATCCTTTTGAATAAACAGCTTATAGTATGGAGCATAAATTCGTATAGCGTTGCTATTACGATTTTTCGGGGTTTAATTGATGTTAAGTTTACAAAAGAGGTTGTTAAAATTTATGGATTGGCAAACCAAACGTGCGTAGGAATGGAGCAAACAAACAAAACAAAAGTTCCGTTTATCATATGCAAAGACCGACCGATCTTCGCTAGACTTCAACCTCGATAAAATACCTCCCACGATGCATATTACAGGGTGCGCCCTTCCGAGATGGGGTTTCCAAATTTGCAAAAAATAGCTTTATTGCAAATCTGTTTCTCACTGATTAGGACTGCACTAGCATAATCCTAGGCGCAGGAATAGGCAATCTGGGTCAGCGAATAAACTTGATACTTCCGTCAGCCTTCACCAGCTAGTTTCTGAGCCCATTCTCAAGTTCCACACCTGCGCCTGCTCATCCCCATGACCTAACAAAACATGCCTTGAAGTCTTATTCATTATCCACTCTATTTCAGGACTACCGGCTCACTATGGTGGCTGCTCAGTTTAAAGCCAAAAAGTCCTGCGGATATAGACCATCATGGTAGTTGGTAGCTTTGTGACTTGTTAAAATAAGCATTCTCAACTTATTTAGCGGCAACATGAGTTAAGAACGATTTGATTAGGTGAAATAGCATCTGAGTTACCTTGAGAGGATCCGTGTGAAGTTGACTATTTGGAATGAAAACAACTTCTGGCCGATCAGCAACGTTTACGTTGACACCGGTTCGCCTAGGAATAAGGACAACTGGGCGAGTCAAGCTCCACAAACACATTACTGGTGACAAACAAGGAACATCATATTACTGCTACCTTACTACGGCTCACAATTCATATTAATGGGCAAATAATTTCTGAAAGTTCGCAAAGTGTCAAGATAAATTAATACATTACGCAGAGCCGCATACTTGATTGAAACGATTTTCGCTGTGTATTGCCTTCCTGGTACGAGGAGAGTACGTTCCTAGAATGCGAAGAGGCGAACAATAACGGACGAGTTACAAGACCAACACAAAGGAGGAAGGACAAAATAACGCACTTGCGCCTCTTGTTTACCGACAATGTGCTTGACGAGTAGCTCCAGACCCATTATAATGAAAGAGACTATGATGCCTATGAGTAGGAAGATGTAGATGCTTGCCATATCTCCAAGCTCAAGAACACTAGGTTTTGGTACATTATAGTTCGGTTGATAACAACGTCCTGTTTCAAAGTATCTGCAAAAAACGAAAAGATTGTTCTTTATATTGCAATCGGAAGTGCAGCTTAGGCTCCATAAAACATGTAAAATTACAATCACTCACACTGAAGCTGCATTGGTAAGAATGCCGGATTTGCTGATTATCGAGAAGTAGTAGTCTAGTTCAGAGCCAAATGTCCACGGTTTGTAGTATGGGAAGCTCAATATTATTTCATACAAACTTGTATAGGGAATCATTTCCAATGCACAATTCTATAAACATGAAGGGCAGTCATTTTAGCCCCATCCCCATCCACATCTTCCATCTCTTTTGCATAAACTGACTACTTTAATGACGAAACCAACTAACCATGACGCCAATGTACGACGCCTCGATTGAAGAAGCCAGAAGAACGGTTTTGTCATCCTTCATAAGGGCATCGTAGGCTGCTTGAACGGAGTTGACCGGGGTGTGCGACTTTGAAATGTTATGGAGCGATGCGATGATAGAGTCATAACCGATGCCATGTTCGATCACGATGAGTCTTTCAAAAAGGAATATTTGATCCGATTTGGTGAATGGTGCGTTTCGATAAGGTGGATGATGTTTTCTAGACTCAAGTGACCATTAAAGTAAGCGTCTTCTAAATATCAGTTAAGAAAGCCAATCATAACTGTAAGTTTGGGAGACGGAATGGCAAAATGTAAGTGTTGGCATTTGGTGGTAAATATTGACCATAAGTGAAGGGTTTTGAATCCTAATTGCACTTGTCAAGTATCAAACAGGGTTCTTGTCCAAACGCAGTAACGTTTAGATGTCAAGAGCGAGGTATCTTGAACAGGACACGACAGATATTGTTGATGAGTCCACGTGTTAAAAAATTACTTAGGGTAGCCAAAACATTTATTTTGAAGCATATGAATTGTTTAATAAGTGCCTTGTGAATCCGAGGCTAAAAATTCCGCTTAAAAGTTGGTGCTAGAAGAGACTGAGAACCCCATCGAGCATGGACAAGGCATTACCCATTTCTCCTACTTGTCCTTTGTTACGTCCCTTACCCTCCATTTTGCGCACCCAACATCTCATAAAACCATTCAAAGGTGGCAGGCTCGTTTAAGGAGAGGCGAAAGAAACTGACAAAGCGTCTAATGATAGCACATTCCAACAGTTAATAGTCTGTCAAGTCGAAGGAAATTGTTTACCTGCAGCATCTAGGAACGCTTTGTTTGAACAGAACATCGAAAAAGCTGCATGTTAATTGGTGGAGCGGCACGAGGCTTAGATGGAGATCAAAGCCTTTGAGACTCACGAGTTCATGACGCAAACACAAGGCAAATTCCTCTCTACTGTAGTTCCTTAAGCCAAGCATTAAGCTTTGTTTGCTAAGGTCTTGATCGAAACCGTCCAAGTTAAAGCGTCAAATTCTGTGAATTTTAGAATCTTAGAACGCTAAGTCCGACTCTAGCATTTGATTCACGTCCTTGACTGTAGTGCCACTGTAAGAATATTCTATAGCGTTTGTATTGTAACCCTGCATCGTGCTGTGTGCTTTGAACAAAATCTACCACCTCCTGATGTAACGAAACGGCTAATGCGTGTTGTGCTGGCCTTTAATCTGCCAAAAATGCTGTTAGAATTTCTGTGGTAATTTGAGTGTTTGCTTGCCTTTTTGTCTTAATTTTGGAGGCACTTAAGGTTCTACACTTATAAAGCTCTAAAAAATATGGTTCCTAAGCTATGGTAGCACCCGGTATTCTTCGAATGAGACGAATAGAATTACACTGGTGGCAGCAAGAAGCTAATCAGATCCCAAGAGATGATTCACCCTTATTCCTATTGCACTATGGTAAAACTTGTGCTGCAGATGGGTTGAAAGTTACTTCTGTTTTAGGCGATTGCCTTAGTTCTGTGTATACGCCCTCATTATAAAGGAGTTGTCTTCGAACGTATGGTCGTTAGGCTCTGTTAGCGGCTCCCTCGTGTTTTAGTAGTGCTCTCCTTCGCCCTCTAGAAAAACGCTGGGTGTTGAATTTTACAACTTTGTGACAAGAGAATTACTAATTCTAATTCGATAAAAATTAAGGACATTTCCACAAACTAATTACGTGACGGATGCGCCGAGTTCTTCAACTACGGAGTTTCGAAAAAGAAGTAAATCCTATTAGCCAGGTAAGCTTTTAGAAAATAAGCCATAATTACAGTAATAAGTATGATAGAAAATGATGTGCACAAACAGCTTATTATCTTTTGTTAACTTTGAGAGATTAATTAGGAAAAATGCATTCGCCTTCCTTCAAGAAATACTTGAATAAGCATGATTGGTCAGTTCATGAGAAAATGTTCTCAACTAATCAAGTAGTCGTCAAAGTATAAGCATGATACTGATAGTTTCCATGTGAACGAAATCTGAATAAAGTTGTACATACAAGTAAAACGCCCAAAAGTTGTACTAGTGGAGGATTGTAAAAAAAACATTGGCCATAAAATGGTGGACCATCCAAGAGTAAAGTGCTGAAAACTTACTTTTGGCAGCTTTTGCTATCCAACACCGTGTCAACTGTGATGTCTGCATTCGAAGGTGTTCTTATTCTGAGCAAAATTGTCATCATGGCACTAGCGTAGATCACGAGAAGAAGGTAGGAGAACATCCACATGAGGAGGGCAAAGATGCGACTGGATAGAGTGGTAGGAATAATTTGCAGTTTGGTGAGTGAGAATGTAGATGCCACACCAAGCGCTGATACCTCAAAGAGATCTCGCTTCGAGGTCATCTCGCCCTCTGCCAGGTTTCGCATGATAACGGGTTTGAGGTGACCAAAAACCATCAAAAGTCCAGTAAAAATGAAAGCTAAGACTACACTGGCCAGCCATACGGGCAGAGAGAGAGGCCGTAACAGCAGAAGGAAGTCTGCTGGTCGAGAGGGGCGTTGGCGAACCAGTGTGAAGGAAATAGTCAAGGTTGCGGATGAGCTCGACAAATTTCCTGTACTTAATGTAGAGAGTGGAACTGGTGTGAATCCCACGTAGATTTCCTGAAAACGGGAGGAATTTGTTTTCCACGAACTTTGACTGCTGTAAGTCACTTCATGTTATTTGCGTTGAGCACTGTACTTAGTGTGTGTTAATTAAAGACCTTAGATAGTACAAAGATGGAGGACAGGCTCTTCTTCTTTCAGTTAACTTTAAATCCTAGTTCACAATCTAAGGCTTTTAAATTCTCAAAACTTTATGCATATATGATCTTAACGTTATTAGACTTCTAGGGAACATAAAAGTTAAGCAAGTAAACAATCCCGTGGAAGGACGACGGTTAAGCAAAATAAATTACGCGATTTTCAATTGCTTTGAGCATTTTCTCGTAGTAGGGCTCGCCTAAACTTTGCTTGAAAATGACCAATTCATAGTTAACTTTTGCCAGGAATGCAAGCGTGTCCATTACTGGAATTGAGAATCCGGTGCCATTCTCATAGAAGGGAATGTACTAGAGTAAATAGATAAATAAATAAATGAGTTGAGTTGCACCAATAAACATTCATTGCACTTTTTCCTACCATTAGTGCAATTTACTGGGGAGTTAAGAAAAGAGCTATTCTACTAAAGAAATCAAACAATTTTTTGGTTTTGATTACAAAAATACACAATTACAAACAAATTTGTGCACAAGTGGATCGTTTATAGGATGTCTAACGAGTTCTCAAAATTTAAGAGTAAACAATCGCAAAAGTAGTTGTTAGAGCAAGTTACAATTTGGGAATCGAGCTAGCAAGACAGCTTCATCCATTCTAAGACATGTAACCCCAGAAAGTGTTTTAAAATCTGTGCAAAATAATGGTTATCAGAGGGATGCAGGGACGAGGGTATTCCTCGAGCACCAGGAGGAGGAAGTTGGCACCGATTTAAATTTAGCCATGCGTCGGACCTTGAGTTTGTCCAACTTGGCCAAGTTAAAGAGCAAAGTCAAAATCTTTAGGGCGTGCCGTCATAAAATCATCACATAAATTGACAAGTCAGGCAGCGAAAAATATGGTGACCCGTGACAAAAGAGACAGAAATTCAAGTTTTTTTCGTTATCAAAGGTTGGTAAGGGTAGGCAAGCTGTTTTAAAAGGAGATGTTTGCAAAAAAGGACAGATCTCACGTCAATAAGTCCGACTTTAATTGTGCGACCATTGAGGGTTGAATTGATGCTGCCCAATTTTAATTGTGGTTTTCGACTCAGCACCCAGCTTCCTATCTAAAAGGGTTCACAAGGTAATCTACTAGACAGCTGTTTGGCGGTTTTGAAGATAAAAGCATTGGTTACCCCTTTTTTTGTATCTTTGGAGCAGTCAAGAATTGCCACCGCCTCAACAGGACTCGCAGTAGGATGAGTCTGACTGAAATTGATCCTTGAAAGGATGTAATGGCCGGGCTTTTGACGAAGAGGAGACAAAAAACTGATTACGAGTATAGAACCACAAACGCAAATTCCATGCACTCTACAGTTAGTAACTTAAGATGCGTAAAACGCTTAAAAGGTTAATAAAAGTGCATCATTTCACTCACTATTTGGGTTGCATCTTCTGTAATGTATGTAAGGCCATCCAGGTAGGTTGCTGAAGCTCGCCAAGTCATGTCATAGAAAGGAGAGGGTATTTCCGGTGCGTACGCTGTGCTCAAGCCGAAAGTGATCAGAGACGCTCCTGTTCTTGCAAACTGCCTGTAGACTGAGCAGTTGTTCTTCTGTGGACATACGGCAGGTCAGAAACGAGATGAAGTCGAATTTAAATGATGCCAAGAAAAACATATCCCTCTGGCGTTTTCAAATGAGAAATATTTTGCAATTCAGCAAGGACTACTTCTGATACAACCGAAAGCTTACAGTAGAAAATAAGATAATTTGTATGCCTTCTCGAAGTTGTTGGTGTAGCATAGCCTAAAACAACAAATCAGCAGATGGATTGACGCCTGCACAGTGGCTTTAGCAAGAGACATATAGGCCTTAAAGCACAAAATAGCTACCTCAAAAGACCAGCGTTACCACTTAACAACCATTCAAAAGAGTTAATGAAGTTGGTTCAATGCGATCAAAGTGATGATTTAGACGTGTTGGCATCCTTCCGTGAGTACGAATGATTGGAAGATGTTAATCCGCAAGCATAAATTGGCCAACAATATGACAATTTCTCAGCCAAAACGAACGATTACCGTAAACTGTTAAAAAGTGTAGTTGCTCACCAGGCCGAGAAAGTCGTTAGTGTATGATTCGCTGTGCTCATCTTGGAAGAGGAGGACATATGTTTGCGGAACAACGGTGTTTTGAAATTGTTGAATTAAGATATCCTTAATAGTGCTATTATTCTCCCATCCACTGGGCAGGTATATTGTGCTGAAGTAGACATTCTTTAACAGTCGAATGAGGAAGATCAGTTCTGTAAGGTGGGAAAGACATTTTCCAGGAAAAGGTCACCTTCTCTTAGTAATCAGAGCTACCGAAACAAACATTATTGCAAAACTTTATTCTGAAAAAAAGCCCATCCCTAAGACAAGCCCCTAATTAAACCAGAAATAAAACCAATACAACTTATTTTTTAATAGAAATGAGGCAACTTAATTTCCGATTTGTTCATCTTAAATCACGTCACTGAAACTGAAAGCATTATGGTATGGAGAATGCATTGCATCACATTAAGGGGTCAAAACACTTGACTAGGGTAGGTAACAAAATTATGCAGGAGGCAAACAGCTATCGCCTTCTTAACAAAAAATGACTTTTAATGTAATTCATTTGAAGTTTGTGAAACTCGACTTTGATTAAGGGCTATTGCGCCTCTGGGGAGTGGGCTGGCCTCTGGACCACGTCAGCAAACTGACTACTATTTTCTGTGCGCCAAACACATTAATTCTGCCTAATCATTGCCTTCCTCTGACTCCAGGGAAGCTTTGGAAGGCTGCTTTGAAATTGCAAGTTTTGCAAACCGGTGAGATAGTAGGCTTAAACTCAGTCTGTTAATTTTGCTCCTTTCATCACTTTTAGAGACAGTACACAGACGTAAGAATTGTAGCTATGTCTTCGCAGATGTGGTCTAATGTGTACATTGTAAACCATCAAATACATCAAGAGATTGGAGTGATTCACTTTGATGCAAATGCGCATCTATAGGGACGGAAACACTTGGTGCGATTATAGCCTTTTCACCTGGAATCACCCAGGCGGATGCGCTAATGTTAATGTCCAAAGCAATAAAAACATGGAAACGAATGTGTCGGAATTATTTCGAACATTTTATTCTCTTTCGCGCTAACGTGTTGAAAAGTTCCCCATGAGGCTTTTGTCGAGTGTGTCTCAAGCCACTACAATCGGTTGGTGTAGCCAGGTTCGAAAATGCCTAACACTAATGATAAGAGAGAGAAATGCTTGCATTATTTTTACTTTTCATCAAGATAATTGGGTCAAAGTTGCGCAACCTGCAGTTTTTTTAGCTTACGCACAGTGTTTCTCACAGTCATGAGTGCACTTTCTTAAAATGGTCACTGAATGCGAGGAGCCAACCTAATCCAGGTTTTCAAAGGGCTCGGAAAACAAAGATATGACATAACGCAAAAACACAAAAGCTGTAGGACAATAAACAATTGGTAAGCAAAATTGAAGGACAATAACCAAAACAGAGTGGATGATCAAAATGTTCTTCTCCTTATTCGCCAAATCACAGGCTAACATTTGACGTTCGTGGGAGAAATCAATTGCAATACAAAGTCATTTTCAAAAAAAGCACTTGTTTCCAATTTATGGCCACTTGGCGCAAGGCGTAAATGTCTTTTGCAAGAAGTTTCGAAGCTGACGGTCCTAACCCTTTTACATTAGAAGGTAATGTGCCATTTCCAAGACTTTAAACAAGATACCTTTGTGATTAAAAATGCGGTCTTTAAGAAACCCAGGCACGTTTTGTATCCATCCTGCCCTTAAGTTGGTAGCCCTTTGTGTTGCTTAAACCACTTAAACTCCATTCCATCAGTACGGTGTCGAAGTCTAGCCGATGTTTTGAATACTTATCACCATGATTTCTAGTAAGTGGAAAAAACTTTACTCTAAAGTGAAGATATGAGACTTGGCTGTCGCATGCATTCAATTGCAGTTGGAAGCCTTGGAGACTGCGTTAGCAATAGTTAAGTGAACTTACTGTTATTGTCATCATAGATAAAAGTGATTCCGGTTTGCTTTTCTTGAAGCAGGCTAGAGCAGACTGTCGCAATTGTCGATTCCACATTTTGTAGGAATTTGATGGACATACTGTTGCGAACAGGAGGAGCATAGGCTGTGATTGCCTCCATTGTGGTGCTGTAAAATTCTGCCCCGGTACGGTTACTAATGACCGCAAGCTCCACGAGGAATTCGCTCAGATAAATTGTACTAGGAGGTGCACCTGAAACAGCCTACCGTTCCTCAGTCATATTTTTCAAAGAGTTCGTTCTTATGCGCAGGGTATTGTGCCGGTAAAATTAATTGTAGCTCGGTGCATGATTCGAGAGTCAAAAACAGGTAGACGTCCAGCAATATAAGTGAGGAGTTGAACACAATTTGAACCCTCAAGTGTTCACATTGCCAAAATTATATTGTATCATTATAAAGATGTTAAATGGCGGATCAAATAACAAAAGAGCTAAGGTGCTCCGATATGGGTGTGAGATGTGAGTGGGCCAAACGATGGGATGGATGAAACCTAAAATTACTTACTGTGATTGCCGTCGATAGTGTCATTAGAAATAGACCCAAACGAATCCCGGAAAGTAATACTTGACTGAATCGGTTGCACCCATTTTTTAATGCTCTTCACAGTGCTATTATATTCTTTGATATTGTCGCACGAGTCTGAAAACAATAAGTAGGTGACAGTCGCTTTTGGACAAAGGCCACTTTTAAAATGGCAGTTAGTTAGGCACTAAGGCATGAGTTTGCGCGGTAGAGAGTAAACCCTAAGTGAACATAAAAGTGAACCCACGGTTCACCCTAAAGTCATTGACCTGACATTCGCTTAGGAAAATACAGTTAAAGTAGTTTGCATTAGAAAAGAATAAAGGCACGGATTTGCTGTCCCCACGCAATTAATTGCAGCAATTTTTGTCTTCTAAGTGCGTATCTGTAAGCAATGAATAAAGCCTATGTTCGGTGTCGAAGCGATTTTGAGCACATTCGATTAGCAAACCCAAAGTGCATAACTAAATTGGCTGAAGGAGGATACCTGGAAACAGGTCTACCAGCGACTTGAACAAAATTTTCAGGGACGTCTTTGACAAAAACTCTAAAATAAGGGAAAGAGCTCGAAAAATCGAATCATTTGGTGAGTGGTTTAGTGAGCGCCTAAGGAAAATTAACCAACATTTAAAGTTCCGGTAAATTTTAGGCTTTACAAATCTATGGGCGAAACTATCAACGCCAAGTTGTGGTGTAGCCGATTTTGAGTGTAATTACCTAAACACATGAGCGGTTAAGAATTTGTAAGGATTAAGATCCTTATCATAGAAATTAAGAGAACGGAAAAGGAAAAGTTTAGTTGAGTTTGAAGACGACCGAATGCCCTTAGGGATCGTTTACGTTTTGTGTTCTCCTGTTTAGATTATTTGTAATCAGCGATTTTAGGCTCCCCCACCAGTGTCACATTTACATTTGGAGGAAAAGTTAGTGGGGTGTAGTACAGGGTTTTAGCCAGTAAATGTGACAAACCTTGCACAAAGACTTACTATCTTGCAGTGTACATCGTTCCGCTTCGGAAACAATTGATTCCTGTTCCACTTCATTGGCAACCTTTTGCATACTTTCAAGGATTGCATTCAAATTTGCATCAAGCTGAATGCTCTGGTCTATTATGAAACAAATGTTGTGGTGACAAGCATCATGGAAATTTCAACCGCCATGTGAGAACTAGATTGTTGCAGAGTTGAGGAAAAAATTGTCGCATCACCCATCTTAAGCCCACAGGTCATAAAAACATACGACATGATAGCGGTGTCCTATCAAGCAGGTGGGAGCGTAAATGAGCGAAATTAAAGACAAAATTTTAAATTGAGTGTCTCAACTATAAGCAGTGACCGTTAATGAGGTGCAGAGCTATAAAGCACGATGAGAAGACAACAGTGCTAGCATTTATTGGTAAAAATCAAATTTATGTGTCAAAGTCTGCTGCAAAGAAAATTCAGTTCGATGATCCTCCCTAGACCATTGCATTATGATTCGATAAGTTATTTCACAGATCATCACAATCAGAAAACAACAAAATTACTTTGAAATGTCATGAACATTTTGCTAGTCACTATCAACAGCACTTATAAAAGTTGTTAATTTAGACAAATAGTGGCCTCATTTAAAAAAGTCACCAGTCAAAGCGCGCATGTTTCAAGCGCGCACCAATAAGTGTGGTGTGTACAGGTTTGAGAGGATGAATTCACAAATGTTGTCAATGTCGATGACTACTCCTCAGTCATACTTAATAAGCGTAATATGATATCTTGTTAAAATAAGAAAAAGTTAAAACTCACTTTCTATTTTGCATCCAAGCTTTGCCATTTCCACTCCGATTGTGAACAAGGAAGTCAATAATTCTACAGTTCAAAAAAAAATTAGCCCCTGCTGTGATGCTTGATTTTGAAATAAGACTTTGGAATCCCTTTTATGGACCCCTGGTAGACTTTATTTGCTGGTCGCATGAGGATAGGCAAGCCTCTGGTAAAATTCGAAGCAGCTTCGATTCTGGCACCTTGTATTGCTCAGGATTTGTTTTAATTATTATTTTTTATTAAAAACGCACGAATGGTAAACAATTTTGTAGACTCAATAAACTCAACCTACCCAAGTTATTCACATTAGCCTGAGTGATGCAAGGGGCAGGCGGGGACTCGTTGAAGCGATTACGAAAAAGCCCGCCGATGCCGCTCCAAACCACTTGCGCCTCATTCACCGAAGATTCCAAAAGCGATGCTAAGACAGGAGCATAGACCCAAATGCCCAAATCAGTATCCATCATGCCAGCAAAAATGCTGGGAATTAAAGGATGGTAATTTAGTGCCAAGTCTGAGTCACAATGATAGATGCAAAGCTCTTTATTTATGCCGAATCCGGACTAGCTCTGCATTTGCACTTTGTTTTGATGAATAAGGATGATAAAATAACCATAGAAACATAGGTTTTTTGTAAACATACAGTAAGAAAAATTGATAAAAGCTACAGTTTAAAGGATATAAAAATGTCTACTTTTTCGGCCATTAATCTGATTTTTGAGCTACAGTTTAGTTGTTCTGATTTAAAGCTCAATATTATTCCATTGGTCGAAAAAGCGTTGAATGGGAAACGTACGTTTTGCCTCATGCGCCACAACGCAAGGTAGGATAAGCAGGATCAACCAAAAAGCCATTTCTGTAGAATGGTGCAAACTCAACTACCTAATCCTGCACACAGAACTCGGAGATTGCACCTCATGCAGCACATAGTTAGTGCACCTCTGAATCACATGCTCGGTTCTTCGACAAGGTGCTCGCCTTTGCCGGCACCCAATAAGAAGGATTTGTCAAAAATGTGGGTGGAAGTGCGACCCTTGGGTAACCATATTCTTTCAATAATTTCACTCTCGAGAAACACAAATTAAGCTACCTCTGAGTTGAAAGTAATTGACGTGAACTTTGGTGTGATTAGTAAAATGCAGATCTTACTGTGACTTTAATGCTGTTTGCTCAGCCTGTGCTTATTAGTTGAATAAAACAGGATTATAATTCATGAAAAGTAGTATTTTAAACTCAAACTACACCTCCCACTGAAAGGTCAATGCTTTTGCCCTAAAAGGTGTTTGCTTTTATTATTGGGCGTGCAAAAACCAGCAAATAAAATGCATGTTTGGATTTTTCTAAAGTTGAATTGATTAACTCTTTATCGGCGAATTGTAAAGACTTTACTGAAGACATTTTGAGTACCACTAGTTGCAACGCCACAGAAGTTACCGAATACATAAAACATATTTGTAAGTGCGATAATTTAAATCATCAAATCCACAGAGAGTCAGGTGTGCACCCACTTGAAGTCAAAATATCAAATCGAAAGACGCTCGCTCAGAGTGCATCTTTCATTTGAAGCCATCCTTTTTCGCAAAGCATTTTGGAAGTCGCTTTTAGGAACCAAACTAAGCCTCATTCAGTTATAAAAGAATGCACTGATTATAAAACCTTCTTTTGAAAATACACAGTTTATAAGGAAAAATTACTCTCAAACAGGATAAATGAACAAGGGGCAGACCATGCATCCGAAGTGTAGGTATATGTGTGGAGAAGAGGGGAGCAAGTTAATGAAAGAACTTTTTGTATCTAATCTTGCTCATGGGTTTCTAAACCATAGGAATAATGGGAGTAGCAGCCACGCCACAGAGGTTGCTGCCAAATTTGAAACGGAAGAAGCCGTTATCGCCCCAGCGTTGAGAGAAGGAATTCTGACAAATCCAATACCTATTTCCCCTGTTGTCAGTTCCAAAACCTAGTAGGACCAGTCCATGATTTAACATCTCGCCGTTACAGTCCGTACCATCATAGATTCCAGACCTGAATTTGGAGAAAACGAGACGTCATTTGTGAAAGAGATAATTTTGAGGAAACCTGTTTGCTACTTTGTATTACAACAGAGTGTTCCACTTACCCTTTGACCGTGGATTCAAATGGCTCACTACTTGAAATGAAATTTAATTAAAAAATACCACCAACTCTACCTGCAATGACCAAATCGCAGTTTCGAATTCACACTTGAATAATTTGGCCATTAAAAGAGAACAGGAAATAGTAAGAGTGACCAAAAATTTTAAGTTGGTATGGGGATTCAATGATTTATGATCCCTTTGAAAATGATGAGTTGACTATGGATTAGTGTCAAGGGTCCTTTCATTAGCAAGAGGCAGGACCCGTGGGCTAAATAAATTTGCAAATTAATGTTAATTGCTGCACGTGCACCGCCCATTTTAACGAAGTCTGAGCACAAAAAGGCCACGACCATTTGCACTTTGTCGCGATGTAATTGAGAGTGGTCGAACAGAAGTCAACCCTATTAAACCTTATTTAGCGTGGAGCTACAACAAGAATTTATCAAATCAGCAGTTTGGGTAAATTATCAGATCATGGAGTCATTTGTATGACAAAACCGTTTCTGGATTCAAAAAATAATGATTCCTTATTTCCTTTTCAATTTTAAGTGATCGTTTGTAAGTATTGTAACCGCTTACAAATTCAAAAGGAAAATTTTATGAAAATATGCTAAATGGCAAATGACTGAGGTGGATTCGCAATGTCAAATGAGTAGTGATTACAACACATCGAAGGTAATCTCAACGCAGGGATAATGCTAAAGAATGGAAGCGATGAGGCCGTCTTAAGCCTACACAAACGCACTTGTAATGCTGCAGCCCCAAACCACTGGCATCGAAGCCAATCACCACTGGTCCGACGCGTTGAACGATGCAGGCCAAGACGGCCTCGCTCACCCCATATAGAGTTTCGTAGCCCTTGATCTTCAGTGCAATTTTTTCCGGGTTCTCAGTGCACTGCGTCACCTTGGCGAGAAATAATCAAAAGAACATATTTATGCGAACGGACTTTTAAGACGAGATAATAGTATTTTCAAGATTGAAAGTGGAAAATGGTTCTTTTAAACTTATTCGCCTAAGCATTAAATGATGTATTAGCACTGTCATGTATAGGACATCCATTTAGGTACACATTTAGGATTATGAGTTATATCGTATGAAAAAATTTAGCGCAATAACCGACAAATATTGTATTATGCTCTGAAGGAAAATTGTCTTCATGGACACAGGTAATTTACTTGCCAATTGAAGCATCTTTTTATCACATAACTAGACTGCAAAGTGATTGTCATATGCTGCATTCATGTGCTTTTCACAACTAAAATGGAAGAATGTGATTAATCAACGCATTGTTAAAGCACTCAAAATGTTTGACAATTAATATGCTGCAGACCTACACCAAATAAGGTGCAAACTTAGGGGAACATCACAGCAATAATCAACAGTTAATAATTTATTTTACGGCGTTTGAGCTAAGGAATTCTCGCCCTACTCTCATCACCACTTCCGACAGGTTTTTTAACTTTGCAGCAATCACTTGACAACTTTTGGCGTTATTGATGCAATCGTCAAGGGAAGAGCATTATATAATGCAGAGTTTTTGCAAGGGATGGAACTCTTTCTTTCGTTCACCAGGTATTAAATGCTCTATATGAAATTTTGAATGCAATTAATTGAAGCTCACAAATATAAACGACAATTTCATCCAAACAATGAAAAATGAGTAAAAACAATTGGCACCAATATCCAAACGAAACATTGCATTTATAATACTAGTATTTAAGCAATTTTGTGAGTTTTTGACGAAATTCTTTTCTCCATACTGACATAAAATAGTATTCACTAAACCAGTAGAGAGGTAAGCCTAAGGATGCGGTACACGGAAGCCACTTGTTTCCACGACCAAGGCGTCAAGACGCGAACTTTTGGAGAAAATCTGACGACCAGATACTACGAAACTGCCATAATTAATGCTGTTTGAATTATAAATCGTAGCAAGTGATTGCAATAAATTTGGTGCAGTAGTGGGAAAATTTCTACGAGGCAAAATTTTCCTATTTTTGGTTCAACAGTATCTACAGACGTTAGTTCAAACTAAAAAGTATTCAAAATCAGTCAAGATGTATCTACAAAGAAGTTGCATTGTAATAACGATTTATTAGCAGCCTGCACATTTTTGAAGGGGAAACTGATCAGTCCATGCAACCATAATGTTTCAATGTTATAATTTCATGGGTGGTACACCGCAAAGCAGCCATCCATCCATCGGAGGAGGTGCAAAGGACTGTCAAAAAAAGTAACGCATGCGAAATTTTTATTTAGTTTGAAGATCTTTTAGGCTTAAAAGCTATCCTGGTTAATAATGATTGCTTGACCAAAGAAAATTCAACCGAGTTCCAGCATTGTTGCAACCTCAGGGCCTCAACATGCTGCATTATGAACCATTAAGTTAAAGTTCACGCATTTTAAAAATCATAGAATAAAATGGCAGCATTTGAAATAACACACAGGGCTACTGTGGGCTGGAAGCACTCTAACTCCTAGCCTTCTGCTAGAAGCATCGAAATCTCCGACAAACGGAAGCTATTTATGCACATTCGATGCAGCAGCATCCGAGTAAGAGAAGAGAATTAATGCTACCATAAAGTTATTAAAAAACCGCGCCTTCGTAGGACCACGCGTTCTACCTTCTTAGGTGTGACCTAAGGAATAATCAATATTTAGTGGGGAAACCCTATATTCGTGGTCAAAATTTACACATGAGTTGCCAAAATATTGCTAAATAGAGAGTTCCGTGATTGTTTTTTTTCGCTAAAGAACATAAGCGCATTTTATAAGCTTTTTAACAATTAAATGCTCGGCATGGCTAATTTGCAATCTAGGAAACTCAGTGAAATATGTTCGCTTACTCTGGATCGGTAGGGGTAATCGCTATCCAGCATGATGCCGTGATTTTGGATGTAAGCAAGAGCGTTTTCGATGATTCCACCGTTGCAGCCGAAGTTGGATTGAACACAGTCGACCAACTGCTGTACGGAGAGAGGGATGCTCCTTCCGTAGTGAATAGCACGGTGCCATTCGACTGCTGATACCGAAGCAAAGGCCCAACATGACCCACAGGACATCTGAGACAAGAGAGAACTCACTTTGGCGCAGTGGCGTTTCCTTTTACTGCACATACGCATTAAAATTGTGCGAAGTACTAATTCATTACATTGTTCAGCGAAAAAACAATCTTTTGGTTCCTGTTGTACGAAACCACTCATAAAACAAGTAGCGTAGAAGGTTGATAAAAGCATTCACCTGTCTTTGATCAAATTGTGGTGAGAATGAAAAAATAATGAGAATATCAAATTATACTAGGTATGAGGCCGGAACGCAACATGTCTATTACTTTGAGCCTCTTTCCCACCTTAAGGTCATTATTCCATTGTTCGAAATTTCCAAAAACACCACAACTCTCAAACGATTTACCCTATCACTCCAACACTACAACTGTCATATAAGACACTTAAGAAAAGAGGGAATACATTAACAGGTGTCGTGCTGACAGACCGCCACGTTAATGTCAACAATCACACGCACATACAAGTCATTGCAAGTTGCATGACTTCTCTAAAACGGACAACATTGCAAGTCACTCCATTTTTTTGTCTAATAGAATGTCGTTCAGCAACGTCCGCTCACATGTATATCAATTAGACACTGTTAGATTCTTGATTTTGCAAATAAAAAAAGAGGAAACAAACCCTTTTTTTCAAATTTTTTACATAAGGCTTGGGCGTGACGCTATTTTGCTGCCATAATTGCTTGTTAAATAGGGTTATTAATGATGGCTGAGGACATGAAATTCGGAATAAGGATGCTAACAGTTTCTCCGGAAACCTAAAATCACAGTTTTAAGTTTAAAAAGCTGTGATTTTGGACAAGTGTATAATGAGTTTCAGTGCTGTATACGAATTACTGAAAGTGTCAAAACTTCACATAAGTGAGTGAGGACTGCGCACTTTTTACCCCACGGCTTACTTGAGCCGATTTTTTGGATCTTTTGTTTTTAATTGTGCGTTAAGTTGCCATATGCTTCAGACATTAGTATGGCCCTGTGGTTAAAAATAATAACTAAAAACTCAAGGGATATGTGCTAGGTAAGAACAAATAGGGACTTAAAAACAACACAAATGTACAATAAGCAAAAAGATAGGTGATTAATGCAGGCGTAGCTGATTTACCGCACACATATTTAGGATAAATCAGGAAGAATAGGGTGAAAATTGTAAATGACTGGCGCTACCTGGTCACGGACTTTACGATCAGGAAAGTGCTCCCTCCAGTCAAAGTTTCCCAGATAACAGTCACCCTCGGTTATGCTCTCATTCACTCTCACCGTCTTATTGCCCTCAAAGTAGTTGTTCACACCGTAGTTGTCGATTTCAATTTTTTTGCTCCTAAGGTACATTTCCACAAATTCCCAATGCTCCAGATGGGTAAATTGATTCGTCCCCATGACATACAAACTGTCTTTTCGTGCATTATGTGCTTGGATCATATCGTAGTTCTTTCTCCATACAGAGTGTCTGTACTTGGCTTCAGCCTCGCTTTCAAAGGATATATTAATTTCATGTGTCCACTTTAACCAATCTTCATCCGCGGAGATGATGACAGGAGAGCTGGAGTCACTTCCATTGAGGTTCTTAACGCGTTCAAAGACGATCAGCAAGATCGCTAGGGAAACGAGAGCGATTGTGAGGGTGAGCAGAAGTAGACACAGGTGTAGCCATCGGGGCATTATGTCTGATGCGCTTTGTTGGCGATGATTTTGCACGTGAAACCTATAATCTCGCACCCAGCCAATCTGCTTAGACCTCCAGGCTGTGCTTGCGTGCGCGCTTATTTGGTGAAGCGTACAAGTGCCCACAAGGGTAGGGAATTCTTGTTTGCGTTAAGCTAACCAGGTTGGAGGTTAATGGCTTGGTGGTGCGAGAAAAACCCTCTTATATATATTGAAGTTATAGTAGCCCTCTAAAGTGATAAAGTAGACCCAAATAGTTGCCCAGGAATTGTTTAGATATTACTTGATGTTTTAAAGAACACGGCAGATAATTTATCATTGCTTAATTCCACATTCTTAATGCAATTAATTTCTATATGCTTAAAAAGAAAAAAAGTGGGTTAAAAAATGAAGGTTAATTGCTGCACACTGTAGAAACGAAGCGAACTAAATGCAGATTAAGTTAGGGAATTTTGGTGACTGTGGAAGTTGTTGAAACAGAAACTAGCCTTAGTTGGAGGAAATTTTAAACATTATTATGCTTGACTTATTTCCTGCTAAAAAGGAAAACTGACGGTCCTCATGATTCTAGGCACAAGCAAAAAATGATCAACAGGTTAATAATGTGTCGTTAATAAAATAGGAGTAACATAAGTGAATTGCCTGGGCATAAAAAGCGCATTACCCTCAAACAAGTTTATTCGAAAATGTCAGTAGCATCTTCAGATTTATTTTTTGTGCCATTACATCGGTTTCATATACTAGTTGCCCTTTAATAAAGTTTTTACAAATGATTATTCATTTCCCATAGAACAAACCTTTTTAGCTTGTTTAAAATAAAATTTGTTCACCTGCATATCTGTAAATGTTTCTGAATAAATTTGGGACGATGATGGATAAAATTGGGGTTGGAAAGTCAACTACGAATTCAGTCCAGGGTTATTTCAGAAAGGTAGATGTTCTATTTGATTCCAGTGTAGGATTAAAAATTAATTTCATTTACCGAGAGAAACCCCAATAAATGCAAAGGCTACACATCGTTAGCTCAGAACAAAAGCAAAATAAAAACCTAAAATCTGCCTGCTCTGGAACAAAACTATTCATCGTAATTCCAAAAAGAAACTTGAAGCTCGTTGTAACATTGGATCAATTTACTTTCTAGTCCCAAAAGGTAAATATAAACACTTGATACAAGTATGGGAAGTAACTTACACCTTGAAAGGCCAAAGGTGGATTAAAAAAACACACAAAAAACTGCAGACCTATGCAGAACAGTGTAAAAGTTGCTCAAAATATTTAACTGAGACCCTCGCAATCGGTAACCTCTGAGTGCAAGAGGAAGTGATGCAACAGAATCATTTGCCCCTTCACCAAGACGTCTGAAAGCGATAGTAGCAGACTTTAAGGAAAAAATAGGATCATGATGAAGATACTGAAGGCCATTCACTAACCTTAACCTCATAAATAACAATGAAATGCCAGGGTTTAGTAAAAGCAACAGTTGCGAAGCCTCCTAAGATTAATTAGAAAAACGCCCTTTAACTGATTGCACACGGTAAAGAAATGAGGAGAAAAGTGTACGCGTTTATAAAACATAATGCAGAGATGGGAGATAAGAAGGTAGGCTTAATGGAAGTGAATTTTTATAATTGGACTGAGTCAGGCAGAAGTAAGGTGAAGCGCAGTCTTGGGATGGTTGGCATGGCCAGAGTGGCTAATTCAAGTTGAACAAAATGAAACCTGAACTCAGAGTCCACAACCAATGACAAGATCTGGGTTGAGGAAGTCTTTTGAGGTTGGAAGAGTGGATTACAACATTGCAATTACACAAAGCGAAGCCGTGATTGCGAAAACTAATTTGTACTAAAACAAACATTCTTAATCTCTGTAAATTCTCGTTAAGGCTATGAATAATTCTAAGAATAAATGCCTTTACGATGGTCGTTAGGTGTTTCTCTAGCCGATGTCCATGTACCTTTTCCACTCTAATAGTGTAGGACCGCTTTCAAAAACAGGATGATATTCAAACCATGTTCAGTGACTGTGAATAGTGCAAGCCTTAGAGCTTTAAATTCAAGACTCTTAACTGCACCTTGACCGATAAAAGGATCGCTATTGGAAGGACTAAGAGCGCGTTGACAGTGAGATGTGATTAAGACACTTGGAGATTACTGTTTACTATGCAGTAACTGAGCTCTCAGTCATAAGCATTCGGCTAGGCTAGTCCTACTACGACTACTACCACCATAACCATAAAATTCTTATTACCGTGACGAAAGTTTGGAATAATAAAACACTCCGAGTCCTAATGAGCCAAATGGGAATACACTTCCATGGATTAAACACCACAGTCTTGAATCAATTTTCGACTTCTCCATTTTGTTTATTATAACTTCAGTAAATAGGCTGATATTTGTAAAAGCGACCAAGACACGAGAGACAGTAATTCATCCTTTATGTTTGACATCATACAATGGCTCTCGTTAAATTAATGTGCACTAGTAGTTACCAGGAAGGTGAAACGAGGTATAGCAGCGGAGTGCCTTACTGATCGTCAACGCAACCTCTGCAAAGACTTTCAGACAAAAATGGTCTGTGGAGATCATTGAGTTAAACTTATGCTCAAAACATTGTTACAGCCTAATACAAATTAAATAAGGGTTTCATAGACTAAAGATTCTTAGCGAAATGATTCGACAATGCTAATTTGTGTTCGGTAGTTTAGTACTTTTGCAACACTTGGTCGCCGCCTGTGGCTTGTACAAAGCTCATTAATCAGCTCCGTTCCAGTGGCGAAATCGAGGAAAAACGCATTGACATTGCAAGTGCAATAATAAGCCTAGAATCCTAACCTGTCTACGTTTACACCCAAGTCTAATGCATATTTTCGTGTTTGCATTTGGGGACCACATAAACAGACACGCATAAGCATTGTGTATCAATTAGCATAACCAGGCTTGATCGCGATCCCTAAAAAGTGGGTGTAAGACTTGATTTATCATATATCAAGGAAAGTGCTAAATTTTGGCCGCCACGTATAAAAACGCCCAACGGATTCTGCTACCTCTATCTGAGTAATAGCGATGCACCAAGTTAAGCATCTACTGAGACAATGAATAAAAGTAATTGGTAGGTCATTACTTTCATTATGGGATTTGGTAGGGGGAAATTGCGAAATGATAAGCATTTCAGTTGGCTCCGACATCCTTGTAGTTCATTTAAAGTGCGGTACCAATTCGCCCATAAGCGATGCTAAAATATCCCTTATCAGGTGTTCGAAAATAAAAAACGTTTGCTGAGGCCACAATACATCATGAGTTCTCGTACAATTCGCAGCATAAGTGTTTATTGTCCATGAAGTAATCAAATCCTAAAGTTAAAATAAATTTGAAATCCGAATGTAGCAAAAGAGTTCTATTTAGAGGTGCAAGAGCAAATGCCTTAATGGGAGGCAAGCTCAAAGAAATCATTGCACTCCACGCTACTCTGAGAAATCAACTACAATGATCGCTTTAAAGACCACGAAGAGGACGATTTCTTAATCCAAATCTCTGCTTCAATGCGAAACGATATGAGCTACCACAAAATTCAAATATGTTCCCTTTAAATGCGTTCATCCAAGAATAGTGTGGGCCATAAGCGGGTGGGCACTTTCCCTTTTGTTAACGTACATTTAGCTGACACTAGAGCGATATTGTTTGGACTTTTTATGGTTATAAAACGCTTTTGATAGCGCTGTGATAAATTCTGGGGAACATCACTTTAGACGCCATAACAGGTAGAGTCGCCGGTGATAATGTGTTGATGCCTACGCATGAAAGACATCACATAAATCTGTTTACTGCTCTGAGCTGTGATGTAAGGCGGATTAATGGCAGTCAGGCATTAATAACAATATTAGCTTCATTGCGAAGCTTCACCACCCAAATTTGCCTGAAGTAGTTAGGCTCTTAATGAAGGCCTTCATCGTATTTAAATTAAACCTGTCCTCGTCAAAGCCTTGATTAATAGAAAAACTTCAAGCAATATTTTAGTCAAAATCGGTGAATGTGGCGGATGCCTTGTGTTTACTGAGGGAAGTTTTGCGATCCTAACAAAGGGTTTTTGACGGTTGACTAAAAGCTATCGGGATGTCAATCGTAAGTAGTGGGTTCGCAATGAAGCACAAGTTTGTGCACGCCGACTGACTGGTTAAAATCCCATTGTGCTCTCTTCCACCTCACTTCCTTTGTCTGCTTTACAAGATCGAGTTCTCGCAATTAGAGGAGGTGTCATACAAGAATACGCGGTCAAAAATACTTAATCACGGTAATGTCCCGACCACTTATGGGCCCCTCACTTTTGGGAGGCATATTCTCAAGAAAGCTTGAATGATTTGTTATGAAAATGTCTACCCACAGCCGAGTAGTTGTTGTGGAAAGGTTGTGCAGACTGAGAAACGTTTATCTTTTGCATGCAATTATCCGATGACGGATACTAAGGTTTAAAAACTCCTGACTTGTTCCTCCCTTCCTTCTTGTACATGGGTTATTAGTTAACTACTTGGCTGGATTGCGATAAAAGGACCACGTGTAATTCAGTGCCAAGCTAACCGACACTCCTTTTTAGTTCCGCCGCATTGTAACATTACTTCGATTTTAGTGTTCCCGAGAAACGAACTTGTCCTTATTTCCACCAAACAAGTGTCCGAAGTTAACGCTCTTTAAAATAGTTACAGAATTATGTGCTGTGACCGATACCGACCCAGTGTAGCTACAAATTGTAAATACATTCGTGCGATTTTGCCTGGCAGTGCATAATGAGGTCTCCCTCATTGATAGAATTCGTTTCCTTTCAATGGCTCGTTTTGACAACTTTCCTCCAAATTTACAAAGTGATTGCAGAGCGTAATTTTCATTATTGCACAACTCGTAACTTATTTTATTACTTTTCCCTTTTCTTTAAAACTGACGAATTTAGATAATGGAGTTAGGAGTTTAATCCAATGTCCCACCCACACGGTACACACGAAGGTGAGTATAAGTGGTTTGTGATTGGTATAATTGCAGCGAAAACCTTCTTGAGGCCACACAGAAGCTGTTTTAATCACATTCGCAGGAGAATTTACAGTAAGTAATGCAGGTGCGACGATGTGAACATCTAAAAGTATGCTAACGATGCTCGTTTTTCTCTTGGCGACAACTCAGGCGATCGGAGGCTTCGTTTGAAGTAGGCCAGCGTTGCCTTTTTATCGATGTCCAGTTGGAGACAATCTGGGTCCAGTGGATTTTCATAGCACATGGCATGCTTCCTCAACAAATAATTGATCATTGCCTTGTCCGTTGAAAAGCATTTCTGAAATTTCACACAACAGAACCCAATATCACGAAAAATTTTTGTTTTTAACGCTCCTTTAGGAAAAAAAACAAATTTTGTGTTTGGAAATTAAATAAGCCATATAGTAAACTTTTGTGTTTTGTTGTTCTGTTGGTTAGACTGCAAAAAATTTTAAAAGACTATTCAACAACAGAATGGGAGAATGAAAGTTTGATAGTTTCGCTGCAGCTCCACGCCTCAAGTTGCCTCTCTTACTGCGCTTATTTCCTTGTAAGGTAGAACAAGGCTACCAAAACACTTGGCCGGAAAAAGGCCTCGCTCAGAATTACGCAGAAAAGTGGGCAAAGGAGGGATCGCAAAACTTGTTAGGGAAGGGACTATTCAACTTCGCATATGTCAAGACCGGCTGTAATTAACGTCAACTGGTCCCATTCACTTCTTAACAGTTGTTGTCTGGGGTGCAATACGTCTACTTAGAGGCCTCGCTTGCAATAAACTACTCAACTTTGGCATTTCTTACCTCAGTCACCATCGGTGATGCTGATGTGAGAAATGAGGCGGCAATTACCATTATTGCAAGCATTCGTACATCGAAGGGCATCCTTCTGCAGAAAAATTGTCATCAACAAAACCCAAACGTAATGATTTTCAGCGATTGAATCGAGTAGTCCGAAGACAAAGTCAAATTTAACGATATCAACTTACCTGTAAATCCGCAAACCTAGGTGACTAGGAAGCATCTTGCTTGAATCTAGGAAGCATCAGGGAAAATCCTAGCAACACTCGAGCTAAAATATTTTTGTTTTAGGCACTTTCACAAACGCGAAAATTTTTTGGGAGAATAATCTATTTTAAATGTTACAGAGATTATGTTTTAGGTTAACAAAGTTGGTTGGAGTCATTAGGGTCAAATGCCACAGACGTCTCAGACACGCGACCTATTGCCCACATAACTCAAAAGATTAGTCAAAGAAACTTAAGTTGCTTTAGGTTTTATCAATGGTTGTGGGGCTTCAGTTTATTTCTCCCCAAGGAATTCACAGTACAATGACCAAGCAGAAATGTGTCCTAAAAATCACAAGCTGATCGCCACTTACAACACAGCTGTGTCATGCTCTAAAGGTTGTTCTTTTAAACTGAAAAAAAATGTCGAAGAACTATGAAGGAGGTTTAAGGCGCCACACACATGCAAGCGTTGAATTGTCTGGCATTCCATATGTTTGAAACCGATTGCTAAGACGGTGGCAGCATTGAGCATGATTGGGAGCCAAATGCAAAGTCAAATAACTCAAAGGTTTGACCATTTGAAGTTGTCAAAGAGGAAGCTGTTTAAGGAAAGAAAGGCTGAAAGAGTTATTGCGGTCTCTAAGTGGTAGTCCTTTCAACATTTAGTAATCTTGACACAGGGGGAATGGGGAGCGTAGAGGAGAACTGCCCCACTGCGAAACAACACTTTGGAGGGTCGTTGTAGAAGCATTAGCGGTAGTATTGTGATTCAGGAAAAAATAAAGTATTGAAAGTAAACGCAGCACAAAACCCACGAAACTGTTGCAATCCCCACAGGTAAGAATATACTTCTCGGATTCACAATACGGCTAGTTGACAGTGAATTTGTGGAAGGATCATGAAATAGCTTAATGGGTTTAGTCAGTAATCTTGTAATAATCACTTCTGCCACTCATAAAAAGGGAAACTGAAGAACATCAAAGACTTCTGTTTGTTAGCGGTAATGTAAAAAGTTTTGATTGCATTTGCCTGCGAGATGAAAATTTTCCTCAAGATCTTACCACACAATTTTCGCAAATGCTTGTGCCTACATTGGTAAAATTTTCACCGATTAGTCTTTTTTGCGCCCAAATGCAAAATACGTAGTGAAAGGGGGTTTGATGAGTCCCGAAAATTCTGAGAGGAAATGCTGTTATAGCTTGCCAAGGGTGCTAGTGGTTTTACATCTTTTACTGCTCGAAGGCGACATTGCATGAGTCAGAAGACGTCCGGAAGGAAGTCCCTGGATGATGTGGTACTTGAATTTACCAACACTTGTTTCCTGATCTCAAAATCTGGCTTACGAGTTCTTTTTAAGGTGGTTTTGGAGTGAGATGCGGGCAATACCGCCTTTGTTCACACAATTTAAAATG